>SEYY01003662.1:62500-71869 GCA_009176605.1 Armadillidium nasatum
GTTTTTATTATACAGTTTTACGATATTTGGTAGAGGAATGACTGCTTGTTTCCTATCTCCTCTACTCCAACGTTTGCAACTACCAATTTCAAAGATGCCTCTTTTTTTGAGTTTGTAACCATGGTTACTTGACTGTTGTCATTTCATCGAACAAGAGTAACCCCAGATTTTTTTCCTTCTACGGCACAGTAAGTGCCATGACATGTCTTTTTCAAGTCTTGCAAAGGAGCCATTCTCAATTCTGTAACTTCGGATTGTTCCAATGCAAAACAATTTGTTAGTTGCAAGGGTGTCCATCAATGAAAGTGATGTAAAATGATTGTCCATATATATTTGGATGACCCTTCAGGAATGTATCCTAAGCACAGCTTCTCTGTCACAGAAGACCCTACTGTCTTTCCAAGTATCTTGTCCCCTCCTCCTGTATATGGATGAAACTTGATTGTGTATCCTTCTGGTGTAGTTAGGTATCAAAATTTGAACCCAAATCTAATTGGTTTTCCTCTAATAAATTGCTTCATAGAATGATGCCCATAATATGGCTATATAGCTTCATCTAAAGAAAATTTACTGCCAAGAGGCTCTATGAAATTAAAAAATTTGTTGTTCAAATGATCTTTGAGGGTCAAATTTTGTACACTTTGTTGTTAGGATCAATGGTCATATTATCTTTGAAATGTAGAAATTGGTGAATTTTTTCAAATTTATTTCTACTTTTAGAATTATCATCCAAATTGTTGTTTGAATCGGGACGTCTTTCCCAGTACATTCTTCTAAAGGGAAGTTTGTTGTAACCGGACAACAAAAGAATTCCGAAATAAATGTACAATTCATCGACAGAAACTGCAAATTGTTGTTCTCCTTTTTGAGATAATATTTTACAGATTCTCTGCATATATGATCCATAAATTATTCCGCAAAACACATATTGAAAAGGTCGATCGGTTTTCCATTGGATTTCTCTATGTTCTCTAGAATTGCAGTCTTGGTCTTTGCTGCATTACAGTCATTTATCTTGAAAGATTTTTTTAAAGATTCAGAAGATCATTTCCGTAAAACAACTTCATGAAAATTAACATCCGTATCCGCAATTGCGAAAATTCAACACCCACATCCTTACTTTCGAAAATTCTATATCCGTATCCGCAAATGAGAAAAATATGATATCCGATTCACCACAAAAATATATATATATATATATATAATATATATATTATATATATATATATATATATATATATATAATATATATATATATATATATATATATATATATATATATATATATTAGCCTAAAATTTCAGCTACAATAGCAAGTAAAGATGAAATCGAAAGTTTCTGAGTCACAAAAAATTATTCAAATATTTGTTAACGTTACTTCCCACTGTGTCTAAAAAGACACGCGGTAAAATAACACCCTATAAAATTTATTTCACTAATAAAATATTCGTTTTCGCATTTTCATCATACAGTACAATTACTAATAAGTAACAAAAAATAAAAAGTAACTCATCCAAGCATGCAAATACCCCAAAAAACAGTTTCAAGTCAATGCATGTCAACACTCATGCTCATCAAAAATTTTACTACTGAAATTATTGCATGTAGAAACGAAAAACAAAGAAATTTGAGGAAAACATTGCCATAAATCGCTAGAAGAATCATTCCTTAGAGTAACCATTCGTACCAAACGCAAAAAAAAAAAAAATTAAAATATATTATTTTTTAAATATTTTATGAGGTCATGTTTTACGTGTCTAAATAGACACAGTGGGCATTAATGGGTTAAGTAGATTTGTTTGTTTTGCTTTGTCCTTTGAAATTTCAGTAAACATATTATTTTTATTTTGTAAATAGTTTTCTTTGTGATTCGTCTATTTCATCACTCACTATATAATAAATTAATAGATCACAGAGATTACTAGTTTATAATATATATATTATAAATAAATTAAAGAGTACTAATCTCTCACACTCTAAAAGTGTATTAAACTATTTAAAACCATTAAATAAAACGATAAAAAGTAAAAGATATCAATTGACAATCTTTATATGTAGTTTTTTGAGCGGAAATTGGTTGTGGACATTCCTTTATAGAATGACATATTTTCCTGGTATCGCTATGTTGACGGCATTTTAGTTAGAATCCTTAGACAATTTCCTATTCAGCAGTTTTTAACCCAAATGAATAAACTTGTTCAATCTATTAAATTTACTCATGAATTACAGGAAAATAATGAAAAAAAAAGTCATTTAAGATTTTTGAAAACCTACCTCCTGAAATCAATTACTGCATTCCTTTTCAGGACACCCTGATTATATAAAACGTAATATTATTTTCAACACTTTCTCTCGTTCCCTAAATCTTACAGATCCGGTTTTCATGGATGATGAAATCGAATTCGTTTACCAACAAATTTTGTCCCTAGGCTACACCCTTAATTACATTCAAAGACAATTAAACTATAAAGCCAAGGCACGTTTCTATGGTAATAATATTTTGGAACCCCGTAATCTCCCTACAAATATTATAGTCATTCCTTATGCCAACTCTGTATCCGAACTGCGGTTTACCTTAAAACATATATTTATAATTCACATTATATTTAATTTTTACTTATTTTTTTTCTCTTATCGTGCGTTTTTGTAAAGTGAGAGTGTTTTAACCTATTAATATTAACTTTAGCAATTTATTAGTTTATTTACTCATTTTTTTCTTTTCTTATCGTGTATTTTTGTAAAGTGAAAGTGTTTTAACCTATTAATATTCTTCAAGTAACTAACTATATACTACATGGATTATTGGCATTTTTAAGGATAAGTTTCACTTTTAACTTTTTAATTTTCCCTTATTACAAGTTTTATTATTAGAAAGTTCTATTTCCGAAAACGTAAATTGCTACCTTACGATACACTGAATTTTTAACTTTCATTAACATTTCACCAACGTCCGTGGCTTATTTCCTAATTTGGCCTCTGTGGAATACCACCTCTCTAGTTCTCGTCCTAACCTTTTGCAATTGTCTGAGCCCCAGATATCTAAGAATTCCTCCTCAAACTTTTTTAATATATCCAACTATAACTTATTTCATAATTTCCGTTCTAAGGGTGGAGTTTGTGCCTACGTAAACACCAACACTCCGGTAACACGTTTTGTGAATCTTGAACCTCCTAACTTCGATGTTCTATGGCTTAAAATCTTTCTTCCTACCACTACGATAATCTTGTGTTTCTGCTACTGTTCTCCTAATAGAACAGATTTTTCCACCTTTTTTGAATATCTCTATGGTTGGGTTCCTCTCATCCTGATCAAGGAGTGGAGGAGGCCGAATCATTCAGCATTATCAACGATCTGGAGCAACTGATTAAGGAACCAACACACATTCCGGATCGTCTTAACCAATTCTTAAACACTCTTGACTTATGCTTCACTACTAGTCCTTCTCTCCATAAATACGCTGTCTTCGCACCAATTGGTAAATCTGACCACAACCTAATTACTCTTAATTTTCAAGCTTTCTCTCCTACTGCTCCATCCTGCCCTAAGCGTACTTCTGGCACTTTGATCGGGCTGACTGGGAGGCTTTGCGTTGCTTCTACGCTAACTATCCTTGAATGGACTGCTTTGTTTCTGAAGACGCGTCAGTCTCCGCTAATAAGGTGGGGGCTGTAATCGTTGATGGGATGAGAAGGTTCATTCCTTCTTCAACTAAATCTTTTTCTCCTCAAAACCATGGTTCGATATCGCCTGATCTCTTGCCATACAGGCTGGAGACATCGAGTATCGGAGGTGGAAAAACTCTCCTTCTCCTATCACTCTTGCTAATTTTCATTCTGCTCGGAATCGTTGCATGGATATTCTTCGATGAGCAAAGTAGTCTTTCACTAAAAGAAGGTTTGCGGAGCCCCTAAACTCTCCTACTGATAAAAATTTCTGGTCTCAAGCCAAAAACATCTCTAACAACTTCTGTAAATCTTCCTTTCTTCCTCTTATTTGCTCTGATGGCTCTGTTGCTAACGCTCCAACTGAAAAGTCTAATCTCTTCTGCCTCCTATTATCCTCTAATTCAACCTTGAACGACTCCGGCAACCCTCCTCCTACTTCTTCTCTTCTCAGAAGTCCCATGCCTTTACCTGTGATTACATTTGATCAGGTGCATGGGCTTCTGAAATCTATGAACGTAAGGAAGGCAAGCGGCCCGGATGGCATTCCTCCCCGAGTTTAAAGGGAGTGTGCTTCTGAGCTGGCTCCGCCTCTCGTTCAACTCTACTCTATATGCCTCAATACTAATACTTTTCCTCAGTGTTGGAAGCATGCATTGGTCCAGCCTATTCCATAAAAGGGTAGCCGCTCTGATCTTTCTAACTATCGCCCTATAGCTCTCACTTGTATTCTGTCTAAGATCTTTGAAACCCTTCTCAACTCTCATTTCTTGGATCATCTGGAACCTCATTCCCTTCTTTCTGATCATCAGTATGGCTTTCGACGTTCGAGATCTACTAGTGATTTACTTTCCTATCTCACAGATTTATGGTTTCTGCCCTTAGGGATCATGGGGAGACTTGTGTGGTGGCGCTAGACATATCTAAGGCATTTGACCGGGTATGGCATAAGTCACTGCTTTCCAAACCCTCCTTTGGGTTTCCACCTTCTCTTTGCTTACTTTTGTCTAGCTTTCTTTCTAATCGTTCCATTTCGGCTGTTGTTGATGGAGCGACTTCTTCTTCTTCCTTTCCTGTCAATAGTGGTTATCCTCAGGGTTCTTCTGTCTTATTTGAAGGAACCAATCTGAAAACTTTTGGTTTATTTTTTGACCGATTGAGCTGAAATTTACAATATATATGCATTTTTTCCCGCTGAAAACTCTCGATTTCTGACGTTTTTCTGAGTTTCTAACGGTTTACTAGTAATAGGGGGTCAAAATTCAAAAAGAGATTAAATAGAAGTGGTAAAATAGTGGTCAGAATGATCCAAAAACTCCCCTGTACATTCTTAGCCCCATTCTCTACAATCTTAAAAGAGAACATTTGGGAATATTACGGATAGCGTTTGATTATAGAAGTTCAATTTTTTTTTTTTTTTTTTTAAATTGAAAAATATATACCCTTCCGGAGAAAAATATTTCTTAAAAAAAAAAAAAATCCCTGTGTTGAATGTTTTTGAAAATTGGATATTGTTTAGAGGAGGGATGGATCTAAAACGTTTATTTAAGACACTTTTATTAAAAACTAATTGTTTGATTCGAGATACAGCCTCTCAAAATTTGGAAAATTTGAAATTTCGTCGAAAATTCGGCCATTTTCGATAAGCTGTATCTCGAATCAGACAAATAGGTTTTAAAAGTGTTTTAAATAAAAGTTTTAGATCTATCCCTCCTCTATTAAAATTAAAAAAAAGACTTCCAATCCAGATTTTTTTTTTTTTAATTTTTTGTCCGAAGGTGTGAATTTTTCAAAATTGGAAAAAAATAATTTTGACATCTGGTCAAGTAAGGGCATAAAACCTGTTTTCTGTTATGCACACATCAAAACTCTGTAAAAAGTTTTTGTAGCCAATAGATTTTGGAATATACACACCAAATTTCAGACCAAAAAAATTTTTTATGCGGCTTCACCGTAGATTTAAACATACCTTAAATTTCAGAAATTACTTCTAAACTTTAAATCCCTCGTAAAAACGTTAGGAATGGAGTTTTTTCTTCGGGAAAAAAAAAGCTATCTATACTGAAATTTTCAGAAGAATCGGATGAAAAAATATTTTCCCACTTTTGATCCTTCCCTTATCTCCTACTCTATTCTTACTTTTCATAAATGATCTTCTTAGCTGTTCATCTAACCCTATCCATTCATATGCCGATGACTCAACCTTCCATTCTCCTACTCATTTCAAATCTGCTCCTTCCTTTGCATCTAGAGTTGCCTCTCGTCTTCATCTTTCCGATTCCATTATTGCAGATCTGGAGAGAATTTCCCAGTGGGGTCGTCTCAACCTTGTGAAATTCACCTCTTTAAAATCTCAACTTCTAGAAACCTCCCTCTCAAAGACACCTACTAACTTTTCTATTTCTTTCGATGGTTCCCCCATATCTCCTGCTGACAATATAAAAATCCTTGGCCTTCACATAAACAAAAAAATGTCTTGGAAACCTCACATCACAATGGTTGCTAGGGCGGCCTCAAAGAAGCTGGGAGTTCTGTTTAGACTGCGAGAATTTTCTTCTTCTTTGCAGTTACTCCAAGTATACAAGGGTCTCATCCGCCCTTATATGCAGTACTGCTCTCATATCTGGGGTGGTTCAGGTTTCACCCGTCTTTTGAATAAGGTTGAGTCAAAGGCTAAAAGACTTATAAACTGTTCCGCTCTTTCTAATTCACTTGACTTTTTATCTTTGCGACGCGACGTTGGTTCCTTGTCTCTTAACTATAGGTACTACAGCGGCAAATGCTCGAGGGAATTATCCACCAGTGTACCTCAACCTTAACGCCGTCCTCGCAGTACAAGTGATGCATTGTTTGCGCATCAATTCTGCGTGGACATAGGCAACTCCAGGCTTGTACGCTGTGGTGCCTCCTTCTTTCCTGCCACATCTGTTCTGTGGAATTCTCTCCCATCTTCTGTGTTTCGTGCCAAATTTAATCTGAATTTCTTTAAAGCCCGCGTCTGCGCTCACCTAAGAAATTTGCGTTAGGTGGTTCATGCAGGGGTCGTTTTTATTTTTTTATTATATTATTAGTCATTTTCTTTTTTCTTTTTTTTTGTTCTACTTTATTTTAGTTCTTATGACACCCCCTGCTTAAATAGGGCTTTGGTTGAGCGTCGGACTGTTCGTGAACTTATAAATTGAGCCCGATCCTATTTTTGTGCGTCTGTATGTGTGAAGTCCCCGCCCCTTTTATTTCGTCTCCAGCTGACAGTGAGTGCTCATTTTACTTCATTCGCGATTGAACAAGGAAGCTTTTAGTTTCGAAACATTTCGCGTCGTTTTAACCCTTTTACTTAATTTTTACAATGTTTTAACATATTTGTTAAAATGTCTTTATTTCGTTTACTTTTCATCGTTTTCTTTAATGATTTAAAAGAGTTTAATATATATATATATATATATATATATATATATATATATATATATATATATATATATATATATATATATATATATATATATATATATATATATATATATATATATATATATATATATATATATATATATATATATATATATATATATTATATATATATATATATATATATATATATATATATATATATATATATATATATAAATAATATTATATATATATATAAATATATATATATATATATATATATATATATATATATAATATATATATATATATATATATATATATATATATATATATATATATATATACAGGGTGTATCATTAATATTGCGAAAAAATCCAGTATGATATTCCTTGCAGAAATATAAGATAATATGTGAAGATAAACATTTCACCGAAAACACCACGTTTGCAAGATACAAGGTGATGGAACCTATTGAGAAATGAAGTTACAATAAATAGGAAAGTAAATTTGCAGACGTAATTAACTATTTCATTCAATTAATTTAATATAAAAATGCATACATTACTACACAGAGGAAAATATACAACAGAAATAGGACAAAGCAATGGTGCACGAAGGTTATAACAAATGTTGAAAATGAGCACAACCAGCGGCAATACAAACCTCTATTCTGTGACGCATTGATTGGCGGACACGTTCAAATATACCGTGTGTGTGCTGAATTGTGGCACAACATTCGATTATGCGAGCCCTTAATTCTTCGGAACTTTCAAATGTTGTTCCATAAACCAAATGTTTCAGGTGCCCCCACAAGAAGAAATCCAATGCATTTAGGTCTGGAGACCGTGGAGGCCAAGGTTCTGTACCTCCCCTACCTATCCAACGGCGTGGATATACAGTGTTCAAATAGTTACGGGCAACTGAACAAAAATGAGCCGGAGCGCCGTCGTGCATGAAATACATTTTCGATCTTAATTGCAATAGGACGTCTTCCAGGAGTGTAGGCAAGTCATGTTCAAGAAAGTGGCGATACACATCTCCAGTGAGCCTCGCTGGTAAAAAGAATGGACCTATCAAATGGTCGCCAACAATTCCGACCCAAACATTCAATGAAAACTGGTGTTGATGGCGGCTTTCAACTATTGCATGTGGGTTCTCATCCGCCCATATGTGATTGTTGTGGAAGTCTCTGGAAAAATTTGCCTCATCAGTGAAGAATACTTTTGCTAAGTGGTGAGGGTTGTGTGCAATTTTCTGTTGCATCCATCAACACAAAGCTACTCTAGCAGGAAAATCAGTTGGTAAAAGTGCCTGCACACGTTGGATGTGATAAGGGTACAGAAGTTGATTTTTCAATACCCTGAAAACTGTCGAATGACTTACATGCAGTGTTGCAGCAATCTTTCTGGTACTTGTTGTAGGACTGTCCTCAAGTTCTTGGAGAACCTGTTCTTCGACATCTGGAGTTGATACTGTGCGAGGGCACCCGTTTCCATTGGTAAGTTTTTTAAAACTTTCTGTTTCTCCAAGATGCTGATGGATACGTGCAAACATAGTATGATGCGGTATGACACGATTAGGGTACATTTCTTCATAGAGACGCATGGCTGCTAATGAATTACCGCTCGCACGACCGTAAACAAAATGCATATCGCACATTTCACTATTTGTGTAATTCATTTTAAAAGTATGAGAACCACTTGATCACAGCACTTGACGCGACAAGGACTAGTTTATGTGTAAATGAAGCGAGATACGCAACTAGTAAATAGCAGGTAGGTTACCCTTCACACGGTATACTATTTTTGCTTATTATTGAAGGTTGTAATGTGGTACGGGACGGACAATGGAATATAGGTATGTCCAACATACGTTTCCTCACCTTGTCTCTTGGAAACGGAGTTTTCGGTTAAAGGTTTATTGACAAAAATATACATTTCTGCAAGGAATATCATACTCAATTTTTGCAATATAATGATACACCCTGTATATATATATATATATAATATATATATATATATATATATATATATATATATATATATATATATATATATATTATTCACCTCCGGTGGGAAAAGGCCAGAGGACTACTAAGATTTCCACCAGAGTTACGGAGAAACTCTAAAACCTTGTCAAATTAAATACCGACATGTCCCAGCATACGGCGTTTAAAGGTGTGTAAATCATAAGAAGTTGGGAAAATAGATGAAGAGGTGTGTTCCAGACAATTACCAGTAACTCTGAATACACGTAAGATTGACATAGCGGTTAAGTCTTGTGTCAGAGTTGGCGAGAAGGATGAGATTGTTTATA
>SEYY01003663.1:5000-7500 GCA_009176605.1 Armadillidium nasatum
TCGTGTGTTTTACCTTGACAATCATTGTTTTATCTTATTCAATATTTATCTTTGGGTTGTTCATGTGGAGGTAGTGGCGTCATAATCCTTAGGAATCAACTGTGTGGAAAATTGAATCTCAAATTAATTTGGTAATTTCCTCAGGGCTCTGTCTTGTCTCCTACTCTATTCTTATTTTTCATTAATGATCTTCTCAGCTGCTCATCTAACCCTATACATTCATATGCCGATGACTCAACCCTCCATTCTTCTACTCATTTCAAATCTGCTTTTTCTCTTTGCATCTAGAGTTGCTTCTCGTCTTCATCTTTCCGATTCCATTCTTGCAGATCTGGATAGAATTTCCCAGTGGGGTCGTCTCAACCTTGTGAAATTCACCTCTCCTTCTCTTATCACTCTTGCTAATTTCCATCCAGCTCTGAATCGTAACAGGGATATTCTTCGACGGACTAAGCGTGCTTTCACAAAAAGGAAGTGCGCTGACCTCCATGGCTCTCCTACTGATAAAAATTTCTGGCCTCTTGTCAAAAATATCTCTAACAACTTCTGTAAATCTGTCTTTCCTCCTCTTATTCGCTTTGATGGTTCTGTTCCAATATATTTCTGAAAAGGCTAATCTCTTCGACCTCCTTTTCTCATCTAATTCCACCTTGCTCGCTTCTGGTATATCCCTCCTCCTACTACTTCTCCTCTCAGGTATCCATGTCTCTACCTGTAATTAGTCATGATCGGGTGCATAGGATCCTGAAATCTATGAACATTAGGAAGGCCAGTGGCCCGGATGACATTTCCTCCTCGCATTCTGAGGGAGTGTGCTTCCGAATTAGCGCCTGTCCTCGTTCAGTTCTACTCTCTATGCCTTAATACTAATACTTTTCCTCATTGCTGGAAGCGCACATTTGCTTAACCGATCCCAAAAAAAGATAGCCACTCTGCCCCTTCTAACTATCGACCTATAGCTCTCACTTGTGTTCTGTTTAAAATTTTTGAAACTCTCCTCAACTCTCATTTCCTGGATCATTTGGAGTCTCATTCTCTTTTCTCAGATCACTAGTATGGCTTTCGACTCTCGAGGTCAACTGGTGGCATACTTTCCTATCTTACTGATGTATGGTCTTCTGTCCTTAGGGACTACGGGGAGTCATGTATGATGGCGCTTGGCATATTCAAGACTTTCGACTGTGTATGGCATGCGTCGCTGCTCTCCAAGCTCCCTTCCTTTCGGTTTCCTCCTTCCCTTTTGCATATTCTTGTCTAGTTTTCTTTCAGATCGTTCCATTTCGGCACTTGTAGATGGAGCAAACTCTTCCTCTTTTTCTGTCAACTGTGGGGTTTCTCAGGGTTCTGTTTTATCTCCAACCTTGTTTTTACTTTTCATTAACCATCTTCTCAACTGCACTTCTATGTTCACTCTTATACTGACAACTCAATTCTACATTCTTCTACTCCTTTCAAATCTCCTCCCTCTTTTGCTTCTAGAATTACTTCTCGTGTTCTTGTTTCCGAATCTATTCTTGACGATCTGGATGGGGTTTCCCTGTGGGGTCATAGCAACCTTGTGAAATTCAACACTTTAAAAACTCAACTTCTTCACATCTCCTTCTCAAAACCACCTCCCAACTTTCCTATCCTCTCGATGACTCTCCCGTCTCACCTGCAAATAACATTAACATTCTTGTTCCTATCATAAACACAAACTGCCTTAAAAACCATATATTACAATGGTTGCTAAAGTGGCCTCTAAGAAGCTGGGAATTCTCTTCAGGTTGTGAGAATTTTTTTCTTCTGAGCAGTTGCTGCAAATATATAAATGTCTTATTCACCCTTGTATGGAGTACTGTTCTCCGGTTCCTCCTCTCTTCTGGATAGGGTTGAATCTAAAGCTAACTGTGTTACTTTCTAACTCTCTTGACCCCCTATCTCTGCGCCGTGACATTGGCGCTCTATCTCTTTTCTATAGGTACTACAATTGCAGGTGCTCGAGGGAATTGGTCTCCTTCATTCCTCCACCGTTGCGTAGTCCTCGCTCAACAAGGGGTGTCCTGCTTTCGCACGAATTTTGTGTGAATGTAGGAAACTCCAGGCTGGCCCGTTGTAGTTCCTCCTTCTTTCCAGCCACCTCTGCTCTGTGGAACTCTCTACCATCATCTATTTTTCTTCCTGTATTTAATCTTCCACTCTTCAAGGCTTTCGTCTGTGCCTACCTGAGGGATATGCGCTAGGTCTGTGTTTGAGTGAGTTTTTTTTCATTTTGTGTGTGCTCTCTCCTTGAAAAGGAGTGGCAGCGTTATGTAAAAAAAAAAAAAAAAAAAAAAAAAAAGTTTCTTCATTTATATGACTTCAAGATCAAGTAAGCTTGATATTTTATTCATTGTATTTCTTAAGCATCCAAACACACACAAAGGAACAAATTTTATAATTTTGGAACTATAATTTGATGACCTTATAGTTTCACGAACACCGATCTCCTTATGCAGCTATTTTGATAGAGGCGCTAACT
>SEYY01003663.1:12500-24457 GCA_009176605.1 Armadillidium nasatum
TTTGTTTGAACAAAAAACAGCAAAAACTATTGTAGTTTTATTTTACCTCTTGTAGAGAAATTATTTAAAACAGAGATTATATTATATATATATATATATATATAATATATATATTATATATATATATATATATATATATATAAATATATATATATATATATATATATATATATATATATATATATATATATATATATATATATATATATATATATATATATATATATATATATATATATATATATAATATATATATATATATATATTATATTATATTATATTATAATAATAAATTTAAATAAAAGACAAGCAATTGTAAATTCAATCGAGTGTTTATTGAATTACTATTTGCAGTTTGAAATCGTGAAAAAGGAGAGAACAAAGTCACCTTTATAGTTAAATTCAAATTTTGATTTCAAATTTTGTCATATAAGTGTTGATTTTCAGACAGTTATCAAATTATTGCTTTTATCAGTCTTTTATTGTTATGCAGCAAAAATACTTTTAAAATACTAGTTTAAAAAAAAAAATAATCCTTCAGTGACATATGTTTATTCTTTTTAAATGATATTAAGTAAAAAACAAAAAGAAACAGATCGCATATATATATATATATATATATATATATATTATATATATATATATATATATATATATATATATATATATATATATATATATATATATATATATATATATATATATATATATATATATATATATATATATATATATATATATATATATATATATATATATATATATATATATATATATATATATATATATATATAATATAATATATATATATATATATATATATATATATATATATATATATATATATATATATATATATATATATATATATATATATATATATATATATATATATATATATATATTATATATATATATATATATATATATATATATATATATATATATATATATATATATATATATATATATATAATATATATATATATATATATATATATATATATATATATATATATATATATATAATATATATATATATATATATATATATATATATATCCATGCATTTAATTAATTAAAAAAATAGTTTTCAAAATAAGTAGGAGTTAAATAAAATTACCTTAGTTACAGCTGTACATATTGTTAAAATAAAAGAAAATGATATTTGAAGGATAAATATAATAAAATAAATAATATTGAAATTTATTTTTAATTTGTTATGGCATTATGCTCAAATTGACAAGGTTTGATTCCAAGCGAAACTAGCTTGCATATAAATACGTATATATCAACATCTTCTATGCTGATAAAATAAGTCTAATCATTCATATGTGATATATCGATTATTCAATTCTCCGTTCTTCTACTCACTCCGAATCTATTGTATCTTTTTTATCTTGTTTTATTTCTCGTCTTAATTTTTAAATTTTATTCTTATTGATCCGAATGAAATTTCTCAATGGGTTCTTCTTAACCTTTATTGTTAAATTCAAATTTTTAAAACCCACTTTCTACAAATCTCTCTTTTAAATACATTTTTCGCCTTCGCTTCAATTTGGAGGTTCTCCCTTATCTTCTGTTGACAAACAGAATCCCAGGCTTTCACGAAAGATGAAACAAAAAAAAAATATATCGTGGAAACCTATATCCCAGCTGTTGCAAAAAAGTTTTAATTAGCTACCCATTTTTTCCAAAGAGTTTTTTTAAAACTGGGAGTTTTTTTTTCAGTTTCTAAAATTATACAAGGTTGTCATCCATTGCTTGATTTTTTTCCTCTCTCTTGCAGTTATTCGAATAACACAAGGGTCTCATCCGACCTTGAACTGAATACTTTTCTCTTCTACATGTTGGATCAAGTTTCAGCTGTCTTTATAACGGATCGAGTCAAAGACTAAAAAGTTATTAACTCTTCCCTACTTTCCAATTCACTTGACTCTATTTATGTCCTGCCATGTTGTTTCTTAGTTTGTTTTAAATATACACTACTGTGGAAAGTGCCAGAGGGAACTGACCACTCTTATGTCACAATATAAAGCTTTGCTGTACAAGAAGTGCATGTGATTTTTTTTTTTTTTTTTTTTTTTTGGGGGGGGGGTCACTGGCAACACTAGGCTTGCCCTCTGTGATCCTTCCTTTTTTTCAGTTACTCTGTTCTGTGGAATTCTATTAGCCTGTGCTTCTAACCTAATTTAATATTTAACAACTTCAAGTTTTGCGCATTTGATTAACTATGAACTTTGTGTTAGGGAGGAATTTTTTTAGATTTCATTCTTGAGATATTTATTCTTATTTTGACATACTCCATCCTAACCAAAATAGAGATATACCAGTGAGCTTCGGTCATCAATATATATATATATATATATATATATATATATATATATATATATATATATATATATATATATATATTATATATATATATATATATATATATATATATATATATATATATAATACTATATATATATTAATTAATATATACTATATAATATATATATATATATATACTATATATATATATATATATATATATATATATATATATATATATATATATTATATATATTATATATATATATATATATTTAATATATTTATTAAAATTTTTTTATATTTTTTTTAGTTTTAATTTATTTATTTATTTATATATTTTTTTTGCAAGCTGTGCTTATAACAGTGTCGAAACAGCTTTTCCTTATTACAAAATTTTTTTTTCACAAAGAAGCAAAGTAAATATAACATGTTTTGTATCTATAAATATAAACATTCAAATAAATATCATTGTTTCTAACTCATTCCATAGAATTATGTTGGTACCGTAGCATAGATGGGAATGAAAAAAGGAACCATTAAGAATGAAAAGCTTTATTTAGAGCTGAAATGTATCAGTGGTCTATCATAAAATATTTTTCTTTCCCCTACAAAAACAAAAAACATATATAATCTATCTTTCTATCTATCTCTATCTATCTATCTATCTCTATCTATCTATCTTTATCTATTTATCTATCTATCTATCTATCTATCTATCTATCTACAGTCAGTGCGCTTGGTTTGTCATAGTGATGTTGATTTTCTATTGTTTGGGAAATATTTACTATGTTCTGCAAATATTTGGAGTAAGAACTCTTTATTTTTCATTCTTTGCCAGAATTCGATTGAATTCTTCAATAAACGCTATTCATCAGTCCACATGATAGCTCTTCTCTTCTTTCCCCAGAGTTATATAATAGAGGCTTCGGTTTGATAATCATCTACATGTAGCCATGTTTCAGAATCAGTATCAAAAAGGCTTCTTAAAAGCTCAATTTTTTCGAAAAATGAATTGCTCGTTTTTTGGCAAAATTATCCAACTTGAAGTTGTGGTGAACACGTTTGATATCGTAATACTCATTCTTAAGTTAACGAAATAATTTTATCTCATATTGTAGTGATCAATTCTTGATCAAAATGGGAAATTCCAATTAATTCTCCTGATTAATACCAAAAGTGTAGCAAAAGGTTATTTAAAATTTATGTACCTGAGAGGTCGGTTATTTTACCTCTGTCTAGAGATGATGCTATGATGGTGCAATAATATTGCTTATATTTTTCTTCCTCTTTCTATGTTTTGGAGATTTTCCTCACCAACATTTTCATGGACCTTCCCATCCTCATTGTCAGGATCAGAATTATCAGCAGTAGAAAAGATGCAACTGGTTGATTCTTCCTTTAAGCACGCTTTAGCTGTTGTTGAACTTGTTTTTGTATTTCAGTTCGTCTAACTCCTTTTCAAGACAGAACATCCTCTTCTTTCTTATTCTCACTTTACAAGTAAAAAGGGTTTATCTTCTTTATTTATCACTATCTTAAAAGTTTCTGCGTAAGCAACATAAAAGGGACAGTCAATTGGTTGATGAATTTGCTACCTAAAATTGTTTGCTTAGCAGAAGGAATAGTTTCTCCTTTCATACAAGTTTGAATTCTCTGGACAACATTTCCATCTTTTTTTTTATTATATTATCCTTTTCCATATTTTGAATAATGAAAATATCGTAGAATTGCTCAGTTTTTTTTCAATAATTTTGATTGTTATATCACAAAAGGTAGATTTTTTTTGGTGAAGAAAGTATAAATTTACATAAAAACAACCTTTCCATTTAAAAATACTTTATGAATAAATATTCAGGTCCGAATGGAAAAAAAAGAAGTTTATACTCACTGTTAACACCATCTAAAATAAAACTGTATTTTATAAACATCTATGTTGAAACTTTTTTAAAATTTAAGAACATACTTTACTTAGCAAGTAATTATCTGAAAAAATAAACTGGAATGAATTTCAATAAATTGATTTATAATATGAAAGAGCACAATGTATATTCTATGCATACTATACTCTTACATATGTACAGTCGTGAACAAAAGTTCGTTCCTATTAAGCTGGATACAAAACCTGGTATATATACACTATACACCTACGACGCCTTTTACAGTATACACCTACCGCCTTCAACTTCAATACCAATGTTTATGATGTTCAAATTTACAGAATTTAAAAAATATTTTCCAAATAAAGTTTTTAATAATTATTTAAGAAGTTATTGTCCCAGCACCAAAGTCATTCAAACTTATGATTTAATAATAAATATATAATATATATATATATATATATATATATATATATATTATATATATATATATATATATATATATATATATATATATATATATAAATATAGCAGACGAAGAGTTGCGGTGAAATCATTGCTTATCCTAACTATCCTGAACACTTCTGGTATCTCTTAAACCATTTTGAGAATAATAATTAAAATCTAGAAAATTATATTTAAAAAAAAAATCTCAAAAAACAACAAAAACTAATTTAAAAACTGAAAAAAAACTGAAAAAATAATTAGTGAATCGCAATGAACAGAATTATAAGGTAGATACATTACAAGTGTATATATATATATATATATATATATATATATATATATATATATATATATATATATATATATATATATATATATATATATATATATATATATATATATATATATATATATATATATATATATATATATATATATATATATATATATATATATATATATATATATATATATATATATATATATATATATATATATATATATATATATATATATATATATATATATATATATATATATATATATATATATATATATATATATATATATATATATATATATATATATATATATATATATATATATATATATATATAAGATATAGAAGGAAAGGGATTTAGATGGAGATCTAAGAAGGAGCTTCCCAATATCTTTAAGATTTTTCTATGGTAAAAAGAGATGAAAAGTTTTCTTTGGGATTCCAAGAAAATATGATACCAGTGCAATATGTTTTCTATGAAAAGAAGAAAAGTTTTTTTTATACCGATTTTTTTGCTTTATAATTTAGATTTTAATTAACATAACTTTTATCTATCTATCTATCTATCTATCTATCTATCTATCTATCTATCTATCTATCTATCTATCTATCTATCTATCTATTATCTATATATATATATATATATATATATATATATATATATATATATATATATATATATATATATATATATATATATATATATATATATATATATATATATATATATATATATATATATATATATATATATATATATATATATATATATATGTATATATCATATATATATGCTCCCAACCCCTTTATCTCAAACACACTCAATTAATTCCTCACCTGAGTATTCAATCACCATGTTTCACACCCATACATTGCAGAGGGCAAACACATACACTTAAACATTCGTACCTAAATTTCTTCCAATATTCTCCCATTCTTCCAAACTTCCCTTAGTGCCCCCATCACTTTCATTCTTTATACCACTCTAATGTTTATTTTCTTTTCTACCCCTCTTTTACCTCCACCAACATTCCTAGAAAATTTGAAATCTTCTACCTCCTCTAGTCTCTCTTCCCCCCACCTCTACACCCCCATTCTTCCCCTCTCACCACCTCATTCTCACCCCCAATCTTCATTACCTTACATTTTGCTGCATTTCTTCTCAATCCTTTGTTTGCGCATGTCCCTACAAATTCTATCACCAACATTCTCAACTTTTCCCCAAACTCGGCACAAAAAACATCACATCATCGGCAAACAACAATAAAGTTTACTTTTACACTTCTTAGATTAATTCCCCCTTCTTCTTCGGCACAGGCTGAATGAGCACACGTTTTCCAGTAGGAAGGGAATATTGAAGTAGAAAGAACGACGAAATAGTTTACCAAGACAGGGTGCAAGCTCTGAAGCATACGTTTTGAGCACCATGGAGAGAAACCATCAGGACAATACGCCTTCTCAGTGTTAAACTCAGTGTGAGCAGAAATGGCATCTTTAGAGGAAATTATTAATGTTTTGGATGGGGGGGAGGAGAAAAAGTAGGAACAGCTCCGGAATCGCTAAAAGTTGAATTAAAAGCAAAAGTTTGAGAAAAAAGTTCAGATTTAGAGGAAGTCAAAATGGCAGTTGAACCGTCAGAATATACTAACTGAAGGAAAGAAGAAGAAGAAGAAGCAAAGTTAGATTTGACATTTTTTTCAAAATGCCAGAAAGGGCGCGAGGAAGAAGAACCAGAAAATGTATTGGATTTTAAACGGAGAAATGAGCATTTTGGTGTTACGGAAAATAGATTTTGCACGATTCCGGGGTGAAATATAAGTTGCATGAGTTTCTGGAATACTGAAGGCAGTATCCCTGTGGCAGTTTGGACGAGAACAAGCAAAGATAAAACAAGGTTTGTTTAGTTTAGTAGAAGGGAAAGAATATGTATGGAACGTACGCCTCCATGACAGAGAAAATCACCTCGACTATGCGCTTTGAACACTCCGAGGGTTCCCTCTCACAGAAACAGTAATCATTCCATGGGAAAACAGAATAGTACAACCTCAAGTCAAACCAGTTTGTGGCACCGAAATGCCAGAAATAACTCTTCGCCGAAGAGGGGGATCATTCTTGCTGGAGACTTGAAAAGACAGGACAAGATGCTGAGATAAGAACCCGGAAGAGGAAAGAGTTTAAACAGTATAAGGAGAAGGATAAAAAGGTTAGTTAGAAAAAGATCAAGTATGTTGGGTTCATCACCAAGACGGTCAGGGATATGGGTAGGGAGATGCACCAACTGCTCAAAGTTGTTCTGAATATAAAATTGGTAGGCGAGTTTACCAGATGGATCATGTGAATATAATTAGTACAAGGAAAGATAAACAAAAGTTTTTAATGTCTTTTAAGGAAAAGAATATTGAATGTTTGCTTTCATGCCAGAGAAAATCATCTATGTCTTTCTTATTGTACATACCGAGGGACTCCGAACTGAAGCAGTAATCATTCGAAGGAAATTCGAAGAAGTAAGACCTTAAGTAAAACCAGTAAGACGTATCAAAGTTCAGATAACTTTTCCTCACTTAATGCTGGGTCTTTTCTGTTGAAAACTTCATGAGATAGAACAGCATTCATAAATATGAACCTCATACAATTACAGAGGGTTTGAATTGTCTAATACTTTAAGAAAAAGATTTACTAGTTTAAAAAGAATATGTTTGATTTATCTTTAAGGTAATTACTGAAACGGATAGGGAGAACCACTTCTGCTCTGAATTATTATGTATAGAGAATTTGTAGACAAGTAAATGAGAGACTTTTTTCTGAAGATGGATAATAGTTTGTCCGAGTCCACATTTTTTTACATCAGTTAAAAGGAAAAAAGTTTGAGAAAAGTTTTATAATAGTGTTTGAGGTGTCCGAAAAATAAAGTAGTGTCTCTTGGTAAAACCAAAAACACACTTGCGTTGGAAGTATATCAGAATGAAGAACGAGAGAAATCACTCACTACTAAACATCAGAATACAGTATGATGTTCCCTAACATCCCATATACACAAAGGGATTAATTTCAAAACTTCGGACTGCGTCTACGTCCATCCCCGATATATATATATATATATATATATATATATATATATATATATATATATATATATATATATATATATATATATATATATATATATATATATATATATATATATATATATATATACTTCCTTAGTTTTAAATAATTTGTTAAATTGGTAAATGTTTTCAGGTTATTATTAACTCAAAGAAGTTTTCAATATTTTATACTAATAATTTTAAATTAAAGGCAAATAATGCGAAATTTTTTAGTAGATCATGCATAAAAACTGAGGTTTGTGAAATAGTTGTATTTTCATATTCTTTTTTCATTATAGTGTGTCGTTACATCGTATATAAATCTTTATTTTTACCCGTTTTGCACTAAATCTTTAATGAGTTATTCTACGAATATTTTGGCTTTTTACCTTTAAATAATAATTAGAAAAGCTTTGTTTTTCTTATAAAAGAATTTAGTAGACATGAAATTACAGAGAAGTTTTTCATTTTTATTTTTAGTAGCTTTTTTAATACATGCTTTGTTGTCATGCTCAATTTGAGTTCCAAATTTAATTTGTTTCGCTTTATGGTTTGTTTTTTACATTTTTTAATTAAATAAAATTTTAAAATGATATGGAAATAAATTTCAATAATTGCTATGTCTTGGTGTTCTTAATCATCATTACAGAGTATATTTAATTGCAAATGTAAGATAATCATTTTTATGGCTTTATGGTTAAGGGGTGTTTTAAGTCAAAATATAATTTGTCTCTATATATACTTTATCAGTAACATAGATTATACATTAAAATCTGAAACTTTAATATGTTTCCGATTTTTAAACATAAAAATCCTTTATGATATTAGAAAGTAGAAAAACACGAAATAATCATTAAAATATTTTCAAACTTTTAATTCTTGGTTTTATTACTCTTTAAAATTTGGTCTTTTGTCATTTTTTTTTCAGAATAATTGGCATATGAAGTCCCGATTAACTTAAAGGATAATATTTTCCAATACCGTTATAAGGCATATTTCAATCGGCATAAATGTTCAGTCTATGTAAAGCTGTTCGATATTTTTCTAACCTTTCTCTCTTTCTCACCATTCTCACCAAACTCCTGTAGGTGCTAGCACCTGTCAGCTGTCTCGAACGAGACATGAGTTTCTTGAGCAAGATAATCAGTTGGTGGCTTGCTAGGCCTATCCCAAATTTTTCTAACCTAAAGGAACATTTTCACAGAATAAACGCCTGAATGCATCACAGTGGTTTCTTCAACTCCATCGAAAGAAAAGATTTGGAACTGATGTGTTCGAGCCCTCTATAAAAGAAAAACTTCAGTAATAAAACTTTTAGTGATTGATAGAAAAGAACAGTCTTTGATGTCTTTGATTAAAATAATATTTTAGTGGAATGTGATATTTAAGACTATTCTGTGCGTGTGCTTGTGAATATATGCATTTCTAAACTTTATTATTAAATCTCCTACATGTGGCAGTTTTGAATGTCTGTTACAAATAACTGTTGGCAGTCTCTACGTTAACTACAGAATTACAATCAAAATATGGGTCCTGAATTCTGAAAGGTACTTAAATATGTACTTGAATGTACTTAAATACGCTGAATTCACGCAACTAAAATAATTTTATTGCTCTCTATAACATTAACTTTGCTTTTTTTCTGTTTTATTTGAATTACTTCTAATGTTTACTTTGAACGAAAATCTAATATATATATATATATATATATATATATATATATATATATATATATATATATATATATATATATATATATATATATATATATATATATATATATATATATATATATATATATATTATATATATATTATTTATTTATTTATTTTTTTTTTTTTTATTTTATTTTTTTTTTTTTTGACTAATGCTTTCATTATAGTTTTTTTTTTCTTACTTTTTACTAATAATCTTCCATCTGTCACTTCAGTCACTCTTTTATACTCTAAACTATATCACTCCAAATGCTACTACCTATGTTGAAGCAGAGCATTTTCTTCTCAACTCTCTCTAATTTTATTTGCTGAAAGCTTGTGCGACTTGTCTATCTACTTGTTTTCATCTTTTCTTTTTCTGCCTTTCTGATAAATAGATAAATAATTAACCTCTTTGCTCGTTTTCACATGCATTCTCAATTTCTGTTTTCATCACTTAAAATAACTTGAAACACTCCCAAACATCGATCATCGGACTTGTTAGTCATGGAATAATTGATATCTTATTCTTTTTTTCCTCAACTATCGCGGATTATATATATATATATATATATATATATATATATATATATATATATATATATATATATATATATATATATATATCAAAAGAGAAGGGAGAGAAGAAAAACCTTGAGTAAAAATGAAAATAATGTAAAATATCATTAAAAAAAAAAAAAAAAAAAACGTTTTTTTAGCTGATAAAAGAAAGCGATTTTAAAAACGTATAAAACATAATTTTTTCTAAGCACTCTCCCCTTTAAATGTTATCGGAACAGATGTATTTTTAGCGAGTTTTTCAAATCTAGGAGCAGTCATCGATATGAACTACTTTATATATTAGCAACAATAAGGACTAACATAGGTTTCGGCTATTATTATATATCTTTATTATACCTTTTATAACTTCAACCTACAAAATGTTGAGTCCAAAAAATAATTTTTTTTTTTTTTTTTATTGTTTTGTTTACATATCACCACCACTCACGGGCAAAGCCCTATTCAAGGAGGGGTGTTGTTGCATACTCTCTTTAAAATTTTGAATTTTTCTACAGTATTTTACTCATTATATTAAATGTAATAAATGTTTTAATTTACTGCCCTTATTATATATATATATATATATATATATATATATATATATATATATATATATATATATATATATATATATATATATATATATATATATATATATATATATATATATATATATATATATATATATTCATTGATGCGCGAATCCGGCAACTTTCGAATCCGTATCCAAATCTAGAACCTTCGAATCCTAATCCGAATCCAGCAAGTTTTAGAATTCTCGAATCCGAATTCAGAACTCTTGAATCCGAATCCGAATAATCCATGAAAAAATGTTCGAATCCGGACTCGGATATCACTGAATTGTATATATATATATATAATATATATATATATATATATATATATATATATATATATATATATATATATATATATATATATATATATATATTATATATATATATATATATATATATATATATATATATATAACTGTTGGGAAAACGCCAGAAGCCTTTCAATTTCTATCAAACTTGGGAATTTCTCAGGACGGACCAAATTGAAAGAACTTGCCCCGATACACGGCGTTTGAAGTGTGAAAGTCAAACGAATTGTTAAAATAGATAAAGAGAATGAGTTCCAGACTTTGCCTGTAGGGTGCATTCAAGATTAAGCATAGAGATTAAGTCATGTATCCCATGATTGGAAAGAGAAAGGGTGAGACTGTGTGGGACGTTCAGAAGAGGATTGTCAGTGTAATAGCAATTGCTTATTGTGACACAAAAAAATTAACGAGCAGAAAGAGACTGGACAGAGTTAATAAAAGCAGGATAGTTGATTAGACGAAAATGACTAGATTCCACTTTTTCAGCTAGAACTGTGTGAGTGAAACCACCCCAGATGTTTGAATCATACTCCATATACGAGGATGAACAATTCCCTTCCCTCTATAAAGAGCAATTAAATGGAACGACTTGAAGAAATTTCAAAGGGATCTCAGTACACTCAACCTCTTAAAAGCTTGCTTAGAAAGAGAAATAATTGATCTTCCAAGAAAGATAACGAAAAAAAGAAACACCAAGAATATTAAGGACATATAAAATTTGAGTTTTGTGTGTTTGAAGACGTCATAGTTGTTTGGAATATTATGTCGACTTGAAAGATGAAAGAACTGAGGTTTTAAGGCATTACA
>SEYY01003664.1:10000-18460 GCA_009176605.1 Armadillidium nasatum
GACTGTGTAGAAAGACGAGTCGCACGAACCTTCTTAATGAGGAGGTATGCGCGAGAGAGTCAGAGAGTACTGTCCATTGTATAGCGATAGTATAAAGAAGTGACGCAACATTTCGACGGGCAGAAAGAGAGAGAAGAGAATTAGAGAGAGAGGAGATTGATAGGCGAAAAGCCTAGACACCACCTTTCCAGGAGAGCTGGTGTTGTGGAACCTCCCCAGTGTGTGAGCTACTCCATACAGGGCGAACAACCTCTATACAGAGCAAGCACTGGGGTGGGTGAAGAAATATTGAAGGCGTCTCAAAAACCCAACTCTTAGAAGCTTGTTTAGAAGAGAGGTAATGTGATCTTCCAAGAAAGATCAAGAGAAAAAGAAACACGAGAAAATTAAGGAGAGATGAAGGTTGAGTGCGTTTTTCGTAGAAGATATCGTTTATGTGTGTGGAAGTTGGTCGAGTAGGAGAGGAGAATTGAGTTTTTGAGCATTGAAAACGACATGTTTTCTTTGCCCAATTTGAATGAGAATAGATCAGAGGTTAGTTGCTCAGGCCACCTCCTTGCCTCTATTACTGTTTCTGGGAGGGCGTCTTTCAAAATAAAAGAGTAATAAGGGTGGAGTCATCAGCATAGAGTGGATAGGAGATGAAGTAATAGAAGAAGGCATAAGAAAAGCAGAAAAAAGTGTTGGGATAGGAAGATCCTTGAGGAACACCACTATTATAGATTTATAGGATGAACGTAGCCCTCTACAACAGCTGCTATAGAACGGACCGGAAAGGAAATCAAGAGAAGGCCACAGAGAGAAGGATAGATTCGAAAGAGGGGAGTTTTGGAAATCAAAAGCTTTGGGCCAGACTCATCGAAAGCTTTCGATTGTCCAGCGACCACAGCAAAAGAATTCACCGAAATGTCGAAGACGGGAGGACCAAGAGTCAGAGAGAAGGGAAAGAAGTCACCAGTAGAGCGTTTCTTTAAAAAGCCATACTGGCGATCTGAGATAAGATTAGAAGGAATGAAAGTATTCCAATTTTCCTTTTAAGGATAAATTCGAAACTTTAGAAAGAACGGAGGTTAAAGGAAATTGGGACGATAGTTAGAGGGCGAAGAGGGTCCCCTTTCTTCGGCACAGGATAAATAAGCACACGTTTCCAGCAAAAACAGAAGGTTGAAGTAGAAAAGACATTAGGACGAAAATTTTATATTTTAAAAAAAAAAAAAAAAAAAAAAAAAAAAAAAAAAAAAAAAAAAAAAAAAAAAAAAAAAAAAAAAAAAAAAAAAAAAAATTAAAATAAATATATATATACTATATTATATATATATATATATATAATATATATATATATTATATATATATATATTATATATATATATATATATATATATATATTATATATATTATATACTAATTATATATATATATATTTATTATTTTTAAATTCTTTTTTTTCTTTTTTTCTGTTTTTATTTCCTCCCTCTAAAAATTTCCTGAAATTTTTTGAAATCTAAACTTCAAAATGAGTATTTCTCCCAAACTATTTCTCTGAAATTATTTTGAGGAAAGAATATGATGATATGGTCGTATACTGGCCCCTGGTGTTCACCTTACCACTGTTACTGTATCCTACGTAATCCTCTGTCCTGGCAGCTTATATATTATATATATATATATATATATATATATATATATATATATATATATATATATATATTATATATATATATATATATATATATATATAATATATATATATATATATATTATATATATATATATATATATATATATATCATCTGACCACCGGATGGTTGTGAAAAAATTAAGATTTGAAAAATCGAAATAGCTGAAATGCAGCCCTACAAGACTTATAATCGAAAACTTGCAGGATCCTCATTGGAGAGGTGAATTTCAAAGAAAGTTTTTTTGAGAGAAGAAGAGATGGAATGGCGGACGGGAGTGTGGAAGAGAAATGTTTTTTTTTTCCACTGCACTCTGATGGAGCTTTCTGTGCAGATTGTGAAAGTTAAAACTTTACATGGAAAGAAGAAAAATGGAATAAGACAATTAGATCGTAGGATAGAGAGGAATATGTGAATGCAAAAAGTGCAAAAAAGGAGAGAAAAAGAAAAGACATGGAGAAAAATAAGTAGAGACTTACAAGCCGATCTCTTGGGTGCCAGAAAACTGATATATAAAGACTTACAAGCCGATCTCTTGGGTGCCAGAAAACTGATATATAATACGGCGAAAAATTATTGGAAAAGCTTAAGACCGCCATACTACACAGTGAAGAACTAGGAGAGAGAATTGCTCACGAGCCAGAATGTACCAAACAACCTAGATGATGAGATGGAGGAGATGTTAGAGGTGGGTGAGTGATGGCCGATAACACCGGAGGAAGTAGACAATGAACTGAGGAAAACGAAAAGTGGTAAGGCCCTTGATGAAGATATTATACCGGGGGAGATATTGAAGATTACTGGAGAAAAAGAAATTCAATGGATGACGGAAATAGCAAATAAGTGTTGGGATGAGAGAAAAACACCAGAAGCCTGGAATAGATCGGTAATATGCTCATATTTAAAAAAGGTGACAAGACAGTTTGTAGGAATTACAGAAGGATTGCCCTTGTGCCTCTTATTGAGAAAGTATATGAAAGAATTTTAGAGAGAAGATTGATAATAATAGTAGGAAACAGGTTAGATGAGTGGCAGTATGTATTCAGACCGAACAGGTCGACTCTTAACCTTGTTTTAACATTAAAAATGATCTGCGAAAAGAATTGGGAATTTAATAAAAAAGCTAACTTGGCCTTCAACTACTTGGAAAAGGCATTTGATCTGGTACCATGAAGAATTTTGTGGAATATCTTGAGGAGCGAAGAATATAAGGTACCAGGCAAGCTGATTAGAGCAATAAAAAGTATAATAGTGTGGGTTAATAAATAAGACTGAAACTTAGAAACTTAGAAAAACTCAGAAAAATAAATTTTGAGAACCTCACGGGAAATACAATAATGATCGTTTTTATTATTGGTGTTAAGCTCAGAGAGTGCAGAGATAATGTTTTTAAGAGGAAATTATAATACTTAGCATAAATGAGCTGAAGATGATGGAGAAGAAGGAGGAATATCTCCTGAATTGCCTCAGGTGGAAGTAGAGACAAAATTTTGAGCGAGGTGTTAATTATTAGTGGTAGGCAAAACGGCAGTTGGGAGTCAGAAGACACTAGAGGAAGGATAAAGGGTGAAACAGAAAGTTAACATTTTTTTTTAAATGACAGAAAGGGCGTGTGGAAGAGGAACCTGAAAGATTTTTACATTTTCTGTGAGAAATGAATATTTAGTGCTACAGAGAATGGATCTTGAATGAATCCTGGATGAAATATAAATGACATGAGTTTCTGGAGTTTGAAAATTATAAAAAAAGACGGCATTACTGCAGCGAATAGCACGAGAACAAAGAGATTTATACAAAATGTTTCTTAATGTTAGTTAAAGGGTAAGAATATGGAATGTACTCCTTCATGCCAGAGAGAATCACCTCACTACTCACGTATGCACAACTGCCTTTAGTTGAAAATTTTGGATACAGACACTAAGAGGAACAGAAAAGAGTTTCCTGTCGGAATAATAAAGCCCCTGTGTTTCAGTTAAGAACAAGAGGTGAGGTCTAGAAGAGAGATGGTGTTCATCAAAGTTGAAATTAAAATTAAGGTTTGAATGTTTCAGAAATTACTGAAAATAGAAGACTGAGTTCCAGATGAAGCTGGTTTCGAAGTCTGAGTGGATCTGGGTAGAATGAGGGGCTACACCCCTTTTGTCCTTTTGGTTTCTCTATGGCTACTGAGTAGGAGAGCCTACTCTATTGTGACAAGAATATATCGATGAACGTGATAAGGGCATACTATTAGGTACTGGAGTAGAATGAGATGTACCATAGCGCTCCCTATTTAGCAAATATCAAACACGCGAAAGTTTGAGCTGTAAAATTTCTTTTTTGTGCGCTATGCCCTCCCCTTTCTCCCTCCTCACACATACACACACGCACACACACACACACACACACACACATATATTTATATATATATATATATATATATATATATATATATATATATATATATATATATATATATATATATATATATATATATATATATATATATATATATATATATATATATATTATATAGGATATGAAATGAAAAGTTAATAAAAACAAAGATGGTATATTTTGCAGAATTAACAGGAGATAAATTTGATATAATCCGAACCAAGAGTCAAGGTTGGTTTCTCCCAAATTTGCATAAGATTAACTTGTATTCAAAAGAGCATCTCTGTAAATGCGATATAAAAAAAACAGATCTTAGTTACGAATGAGATTATGAACAACTTCTAAACGAAAGAACACAATAGAAGAATAACTTACACATGCAGATCTTAATAGAAAAGATTCTTCTTTTCTTGAGAAATATTTATTTCCTCACACGGGAATTAGTAGAGTGAACCAATCCCCCTCGTCCAGAAGTTTATTCAATTGAACTCTTCACTGCAGTAAAGTCACGAATAATCTATTGAAACAATATATAATCGACAGATTAAATAGTCAAATTTATTTTATATCAAACGATATGTTTACTATATTTTGAATGAAATGTTTAAGAACTTTTTTGACAATTAAAGTTTTCAACTTGAAATCTATTCGATGATTTTATTTAAGATAATTTTCTTAAAGACAGCAAAATTTGAACTTTCCTTTGCGGATTCGAAATGATAACTTGTCATTACGACTTCAAAATGAGAACTGAATTTTTAAAGAATAGTAACTTTCAATTTTACATTCAGTGCTGAAATTTTAGCTATATGATTTTAATTTTATATATCCTCCAGGGGGAGGGATGGCTCCAGCCCTTTTGGGTGGAGTCATTAAAAGAAAAAGTAAATGATTTATACTTACATTTTTTTATAAAGAATACTCACTACCCTGGAGAAATTTTATTTTTATTCAGATTCGGAGTCAGAGTCTTCTTCTCTGAAGTGCACTCTTGCAGTCACAGCTGCTTTCCGAACTGGTCTGAAAGTTCCCGAAGTAGATCCAATTGAATGGTGGGATATTGAAGTGGTAGGCTGAGCAGATGTCCCAGGCATTGAGGATACAGCTGACGAAGGCATTGATCCGGTTGAAGCAGAAGATGGTTGAGATGACCCACTGTGGGTTAAAGATAGTTCCAGGGGATACAAAAGTTTGACAGGATATAGACTGATTTGTCCTCCTGGTGTCTTCACGAAGACTGATCGAACTTTTCCATCATCTCCATACATCAATTTAGTGACGATTCCCATTTGCCAAAATGGTCTGTCTTTTACAGGACTGCGGATCAGCACTACATCGTCGACCTTAACCAGATTATCCCATCTGGTTTGATATAAATCTCGACAGGTCTCTCGAAGGCTTAATAGATATTCCTCGTACCACCTTGTTCTAAAATCTTCAAATTTGTCAGATGATTTTTTTAGGGCTTTAATCAAAGCATTTCGAGAACGATGACGGAGACATCGCCATAAGATCAGAATTATCTTCTTTTCTTATTACCATACTTGTTTTGGAATGTGGTTTTAAAAAGCAATTTGGTGTGAGAGGTATCACATCATTTGAACTTGAAGTATAAGTCAGAGGACGAGAGTTTATAGCATCAGTTATTTCTGAGAGAGTTGTTATAAAGCTGAAATATTCGACAGAAGATCTTCCAATTGTCTTCAGTAGACAGCTTTTGACGACTTTAACCATTCTCTCCCAAAGGCTAGCAGTCCATGGACTGTATAGCGGTACTCGATGATGTTTTATTTGATTTTTACGAAGAAACTCTTTTCCATTCTCTGAAACCACAAATGACTCGAATGAATTCACGCCTTGTATAAAGGAACGTGCGTTATCACTATAAACTGCATCTGGCACTCCATAGAGATTTACAAAACGTTGAAATGATTTTACAAATGATTCTGAAGACATATCAGGAACCAAATCTAAATGAATAGCTCTTATGCTAAGACATGTATAAATTAAGATATACATTTTTTGAGATTGAGGTGAGCCTTTTACTTTCACCCACCAATGTTTGGTATAATCTATACCCACATTCTTATAAGGCCGAAAAAGTTCCACTTGAGCTTTTGAAAAATTTGTGAAGCGAGGATAATTGAATGCAAAACTGTTGTATTTTTGCACACTATGCATTCTGATATGACTTTTCGAATAGTATTTCTAGCAGAGGTGATCCAATAACCTCTCAGACGAATGTTGGTTAGAGTGGCTTGAATGCCAAGATGTTTACAATCAAAATGGGCGTTTCGAATAAAAAGAAATGTCAAATGGTGATTTTTCCCCATCAGGATCGGATTTAAAACATCAAAGTCATAATAATTAGAACGAGCCAATCTACCTTTGCTTCTAATGAGCTCTAAATCATCTAGAAATAAATTTAAATTGTTTACCAAATCTGGTGGTGGTTCATTTAACGAAGCATCCTCTTTCACTCTTCTTAAAAAGGCAAGCTCTTTCGGAAAAGATTCTTCCTGCATTCTTTTTAGGCAATATATTCGAGCTTTGGAATCACAATCAATGTTGATTCCTCTAGAAAGTGCTGAAAACTTATATAAAAGTGCACAAACTCTAAAAAGAACATTTAAATTAGAAAAATTTTCAAATTTAATAACAGGAAGATTAGTACTTACATTGACAGTCGCAAGCACTAGAGAAGAATTATTTTCGGAACTCTCCCATCCATAATCAGGCCAGTATATGGGTGCAGAATCCAGCCATTCGGGTCCATGCTGCCAAAATGACAAATTTTTTCGAAACTCGGATATATTTAATCCTCTGGTGAGTAGGTCGGCTGGGTTTTCTTCAGACCTCACGAAACGAAATTCAGGAATTAGATTATGGTCTTCTTTTAATGAAGAAACCATTTTTTTAATATCTTGTATTCTATTCTTTATGAATACACTTTTGTTTTTTCTTCCCCACGTAGTATCCAGGCCAAGGACACTTGTGAATCCGAAAATATATTTAAAGTTTTAAACTTTGAATCTTGAAAGCATCCTAGAACTTGAGGTAAGCATTTCAATGCCAAAAAAACTGATAAAAGCTCCAAGCATGGCAGTGTTCTCCCTTTCAGAGGAGAGACTTTTCCCTTAGACCAAAGAATGCTGGGTGCTTTGGTGCTTGAAGAGATATACATTACGAAGCCATAGCATGAAGAACTTGCATCACAAAAAATGTTAAGCGACAAGTTGGAGCCCTCGGTCTCAAAACAAGATCTTTCGAAAGTAATTTCTTTTAAAGAAATTAAATCTAGACGCAACTTTTCCCATAAGGTCTTCAATTCATTCGTTGATTTCATCGTCCCAACTCATTTCCTGTTCCCACGTCTTCCTCATGAGAATACGCCCACGTATTGTAACTGGAAGAAACAGTGATAAGGGGTCGAAAACTTTAGATATTTGAGAGAGAAGTTGACGTTTCGAATTGGCCGAGTTTATTTCAAAATCACTCAATCTGATAGTGTCAGATGAGGTGTCGAAAAGATATCCCAAAACTCTTTCTTCTGAGCTTTGGTGTTTTGCTAATTTTTGGTTAGCCTCGAAAATTTCTTTTAATTCGGGATTATTTGAATTCCAACTGCATAAATCGAATCCACCTTCACACATTCTTGAAGTGGTCTGACAAAAGATTTCTTTTAAATTGTCAATAGAAGAGTTGGAATATATAAAATTATCCATATATAAATTATTTTCCAATAAGTAAGAACAGAGATCTGGGGGATACTGTTTTGCATGGTGCTTTATAACAGCTCCCAATATATAAGGACTTACTGATAGCCCGAAAATGATAGAGGTGTAACGATAGGTATGAAGCACACCACCTTCTTCCCAGAAGAAGCAGAATCGATTACGATCTTCATCTGTTTTAAGACGAATCTGCAAAAAGGCTTTCGAAATGTCTGCTAGTACGACATATTTGTTTGTACGAAATTGAAGCAATAATCGAAATAAAGATGCCATCAGATCTACACCAGGATAACAAGCCTGGTTTAAAGATGGACTATTCCCGATGCGAAGGCTGCAATTAAAGACAGGACGAATTTTCGTTGTGACTTGTTCTGCAGTCTTAATAACAGGCCTATGAGGGATCCAAATGTATCTATGAAAATCTTTTGGAGACACATGGACGGGCTCGATGATGCCATCAGCCAGGTACTGACGAAATATGTCTCCATATGCCGAAATGAGACCCTGATTATGAAGTTTTTGTGTCACACGATGAAGAGCAGCTAATGCTACCTGATGATTTGAAGGCACAGCTTTCAATATTTCTTCATACCATGGGATCTCAACATGATACTTACCTTCCTTATATTCAATACTCTCATGGAATCTACGTTTCGAAGATGGTATCGATGGAA
>SEYY01003666.1:0-5000 GCA_009176605.1 Armadillidium nasatum
TATATATATATATAATATATATATATATATATATATATATATATATATATATATATATATATATATATATATATATATATATATATATATATATATATATATATATTGTGGAATAAATTAAAACCTAATGAACTGCAATAGACCAATTTTATACAATAAATATCACAATAGGTAATTTTTTTTTTATTAAGAATACAGTGGACACACCAGGGGTCAAAATAAAAAGATAAAGAAGAAAGCTACCCTGTGGATGTAAAAAGTATTTTTTCAGCAACAGAGTAGTTGATTTTATGAATAGTTTACCACAGGTAACTCCTGATAGTACCTCTTTCAATCTTTGAGAAAAGGTTGGATTGACATATTTATCCAACCTTTCTAAACAGTCAATATATGAATGATGAAGGTATAGTAAGATTGACTGAGACAGTCTTGATAGGTCCCTGTGGCTTCTAATTGTCTTATTTTCTTATACTCTCATGTTCTTATGACTAAGCTAGGTAAAGACCTTCATCAAAACCTATATTTTTTTTGGTAAAAATTGACCTTGGGAACAATTTCTGGGCCTAATTTTTGACAAACTTTTTAAACACATTTGAATTATTTATATAAGAAACTGAACTTTTAATTTCATTGAATGTAGTATGCAATCTATTTAAACACATAAGCACTATCTCTACGCCAAAAATTGATTGTCAACCCCATTGTAAAGATTAGTCAACAAATTGAACTCTTCCTAACTTATTATATATAGGCCTGTGTGGCCAACTATATAAGATACAGACCTACTATTAGTTTGACATCTTTGGTCATTTACACACAAAAATTATATCTGACCTTTAAAAACAATTCAAGGCAAATTCCCAATCATTCACGATTCTTCAACAGATTTTTCAATCTGACACAAAAAGTAAACAAAGCATCAGATATGAATAAACACTACAAAAGAAGCCATAGTTTATAGTTGCTAAAACAAAAACTTTATCGGTAAAATAACCGAGATTAACGGAAATCGTTTTATGGTGATAGAAATATATTTGTATATTTAAAATTAAAATAATCGGTGAATATATTTGCAGATTTATTTCAAAAACAGTCAAAATTATTATATCGAAAATAAATATTATAAGTCTATGATATATACATTACTTTTGAAAATAAATATTTTTATAATTTTCAAATCTCCTTATAAATAATTAAATAAATTTTTTATATATATATATATATATATATATATATATATATATATATATATATATATATATATATATATATATATATATATATATATATATATATATATATATATATATATATATATATATATATATATATATATATATATATATATATATATATATATATATATATATATATATATATATAATATATATTATATATATATATATATATATATATATATATATATATATATATATATATATATATATATATATATATATATATCTGACTTATAATTTAAGTTTCGCCCTCATAAAAATAAAAAAAATTCTAAAACTCAATAATTATCGGAAAAAATCGATTTAAAGTGAAAAATTCTAAAGTTAAAAAATAATCGAAAATATTATCGATATAATTATCGATATCGATTATCGATATAATTATCAATATCGATTATCGATATAATTATCAATATCGATTATCGATATAATTATCGATATCGATATAATAAAAATACGATATTGCTCATGCAGTCCAAATCGTAGACACATTCAACTGAAGAGGAAAACGGTCGACACAATTTTTTTAGAGTATGGCCAAATCGTAGACAATATATAACTGAATGGAAAACGATAGACAGATTTTTGTCAAAAGTGTCGACGGTTTGACCTGTCGACGATTTTTCCTGTCGACGATTTGGGTATAGCACCCTAAGATTTGGCCATACGTTAAAAAAGATTTCTACTGTTTGCCCAACATCTTATTTTTATCCATCTATAAAATATTGTACTATAGTTTTTATCGATAAGTAAGCCTATTATTATTATTATTATTATTATTATTATTATTATTATTATTATTATTATTATTATTATTATTATTATTATTATTATTATTATTATTATTATTATTTATTATTATTATTATTATTTTTATATTTTATTATTATTATTATTATTATTATTATTATTATTATTATTATTATTATTATTATTATTATTATTATTATTATTATTATTATTATTATTATTATTATTATTATTATTATTTATTATTATTATTAATAGTTTTAGTTTATCTCTCTTAACTAGTGCTCTAGTTTAGTGTATGGTATTTTTTTGTGCGTGTGTGTAGTTTTTTCCTTTTTGGTTTTAAATGTGTTGTTCTGCTTTAATTTTCTCTAATGTGCAGAGTGTTTTAATCTTTTAGTGTTACTAATTAATTTTAGAAAGTTCTTACTGACAAATGTGATCGTCTTTTTTCTTAAGATAAGTATTGTTCTAACGTCAAGAAAAATTTTACCGTTTTAAATATACTTATATTTTCTTTGGGGTTTTAATTAAATCGCTTTTTACCTTTTTTTTTTTTTTTTTTCATCATAGTTTAATATTTTTAATATTAATTTTAATGATTTTAAATTTTTTAATACTACTTTTTGTTCGTTAGTTTTTTTGTGTTTGTGAGTGTAAATATCTTTGTGCTTGCATGCGTGTGTGAGTGTGTGTCTCTTTGAATGCTCAATTTGAGTGATTGTGGGCTTGGGCGTAGACGGGGGCTTTCTATTACCTTTGCTAACGTTCGTGGCCTTCGATCTAATCTCGCGTCTGCTGAACACCTTCTCACTACCTCTCGTCCTAACCTTTTGCTTCTGTCTGAGACCCAGCTGGACAGGGATTCTTTCTCTAGCAATCTTAATGTCTCTAATTACAACTTTTTTCGCAATTTCCGACAAAATGGTGAATTATGTGCCTATATTAACATTAACACTCCTGTGACACGTCTCGTAAATCTAGAATCTCCTAATTTCGATGTTTTATGGCATAAAATCTGACTTCCTACTACTGCAATTATCTTGTGTTTCTGCTACTACTCCCCTAATGGAACAGATTTTCCTGGTTTTTTTTCAAAACCTTACTACTTCTCACGAGACTGTTACATCTTCTCATCCAAATGCTGAAGTCCTCTATTTATGAAATTTCAACGTACACCAAACTGAGAGGTTGGGTTCCTCTCATACTGATACAGGTGAAAGTTAGTCCAAATTAAGCATTCATAACGGTCTGGGTCAGATGATTAGGGAACCTACACACACTCCAGATCGTCCTAACCAATTCTTGAATGCACTTGATTTATGCTTCACCACTAATCCTTCTAGATATAAATACACCATTTTACCTTATATTGGTAACTCTGACCATAATCTTATAGCTCTTAGCTGTAATACTTTCTCTCCAACAGCTCCACCATCATGCCATTAACGTACTTTCTGGCACTTTAATAGGGCTAATTGGGGGCAGTGCGTCGCTTCTTTGCAAACTACCATTGAAGTGAATCTTGCTTTATCTCGGGGGACGTTTCTGTCTCTTACTGTTTCTCCTACTGATAAAAATGTCTGGCCTTTTGTCAAAAATATCTCTAATAACTTCTGTAAATCTGCCTTTCCTCCTCTTATTCGCTCTGATGATTCTGTAGCTAGTACTCCTACTGAAAAGGCTAATCTCTTTGGCCTCCTTTTCTCCTCTAATTCCACCCTACTCGATCCTGGCATCCCTCTTCCTACTCCTTCTCCTCTCAGATATCCCATGTCTCTACCTGTAATTACTCATGATTGGGTGCATGAGATCCTGAAATCTATGAACGTCAGGAAGTCCTGTGGCCCGGATGGCATTACTTCTCGTGTTCTGAAGGAGTGTGCTTCCGAGTTAGCACCTGTCCTCGTTCACCTCTACTCTCTCTATGCCTTAATACTAATACTTTTCCTCAATGCCGGAAGCGTGCATTTGTTCAGTCGATCCCGAAAAAGGGTAGCCGCTACGACCCTTTCAACCATAGACCTATTTTTGAAACTCTCCTCAACTCTCATTTCCTGGATCATTTGGAGTCTCATTTTTTTCTCTCAGATCACCAGTATGGCTTTCGACGCTCGAGGTCAACTGGTGACATACTCTCCTTGAAAAGACCTTTGCCCGTGAGTGGTGGCGTTCTGTAAAAAAAAAAAAAAAAAAAAAAAAAAAAAAAAAAAAAATTCAGTTCCTTAACCATCAATATAAGGCATGTATAACTGATTGACAGAAGAAGAAGAAGAAAAGAATAATAATGGTTTTAACAGAATCATTAGAAAATCATTATATTTGTAGAGTGGAATGAATTGTGGGTATTTCAGGGAAAATGTTAGAGAGTGAGAGAGAGGAGTCAAATGACTTTAGTTTTGAATCACGGAGTTTCTTTCAGAAATGTCAAAGCTAATGTTTTTATTTTCATCTTTAATCTATTTATTTAATTGTCTTCTTGTCCGTTAATGAATTCAATGATTTATTTTTTGCAAGAAAGTTAAAAAAATATCAGATATTTTCTGTTGAATTTTGCGTTTATTAGACTGAAGAAGTAATGGAAGGTGGATTCATTGGAATAAAGATGGATTAGAAATGAAGTGGGATATGGAAGGTGATTAATGAAAAGTAGAAAGAATTGAAGATAGAACAGAACATTGAGGAATATCACAATTATTTTATTTTAATGATGAACGTTGACAGTTTTTAATAGAAATTGTCGAACGACCGGATAGACTACCAGAGAAGGTTAATTAGAAAGATAAATACCGAAAGAGGGTAGTTTAGATATCAAAGATTTGTGACAGACTACAGAAAGGCTTCTATAAGTTTGGCGCCACTTCAAAATATTGATTGCATACCAGAGATAGGATCATGACTTAGAAAGAAGAGAATAAAGATCAATATTGTATTGTTTCTTACTGAAACCATACTTAAAAAATGAAAAGTTAAGAAGATTAAAGGTTTTCAAAACTTTCTGTTAAAGATCTT
>SEYY01003666.1:10000-17500 GCA_009176605.1 Armadillidium nasatum
ATTGAGGGAATTGAGAACTAGTTTAAATTTTTCGTGGATATCCTTCTCACTAACATCTTTTGAGTACTTAAAAGCTTTCTTAATCTCGATTTTTGTCTCGCCAGCTGTTCCCAAGTAAAGTAAATTGAGCAGAGCCCCGATGCTTAAGGCAGATAATACAACGTTTGAATCTGGAAACTTTAAAATTTGATTATATGATATTTGTTTACCAATTCGATTGATTGCTGTGATTACTGGACATTCTTTTTTAAGATTCCCGGCACTTGACAATTCATTTTGTAATATTAGAAAACATAAAATAGAAAGTACATCACGATCTAAAAACATTGTAGTCGTATAATTCAGATTCTGAAATATATATATATATATATATATATATATATATATATATATATATATATATATATATATATATATATATATATATATATATATATATATATATATATATATATATATATATATATATATATATATATATATATATATAGGGATGGAGCGATATACCAAAATTTTTACCGATACCGATACCTAAAAATTCCCCGAAACCCGATACCCGATACCCGATACCTGAAAATATGCCGATACTATGCCGATACTACTACCGATATATACCGATACCGATATTTTACTCCTATATATTTCCGATACCTGATAGCTCGTTGCCGATACCGATAACGATAACGATACCGGTATCGGAAAATATGCCGATACTACCGATACCGATACTTACCGATACTACTCATCCCTAATATATATATATATATATAAATATATAAATATATATTTTTATTATATATATATATATAATATATATATATATATTATATATATATTATATATATAATATATATATATATATATATATATATATATATATATATATATATATATATATATATATATATATATATATATATATATATATATATATATATATATATATATATATATATATATATATATAGATATATAATATATATATATATATATATATATATATATATATATATATATATATATATATATATATATTATATATATTATATATATATATATATATATATATATATATATATATATATATATATATATATATATATATATATATATATTATATATATATATATATATATATATATATATATATATATGAGGACGCAGACGCCCTCATTTAATTTCGATAGTTCATTTACGGTAATTAACACAGAAAGTGAGAGTGCTTGCACCACCCTTCGACTATCTTACTTTATGTAACCTAATTCGACTTTATTAGGCATGCAGACTCTCTTCATTTAAATCCACAAACCCACCCAACATTTTTCAAATGAAACTAGAAACATAAGTACAGGAATCTCTTGCCAGGCTGGAGGAATTATTAATACATTTATTTTGCAAATTTAAAAAAAAAAAAAAAAAAAAAAATGAGAAGTAAATTTAGCCAATTTAAAGGGTGGGGTAGTGCGGTCATTTTTTTTTTTTTTTCAAAAAATTTGGAAAAAGATCCATACAAACCATAATAATACCATGAAGGATTGATTAAATCAAAAACAACCCTTGGATGAAAATGTTACTAAAAAATAAAAAAAAATAAAAAAAGATGTTTTGCAAATTTTGAACTGGGGTCATTTGAAGGGAGACTTTTTTTTAAAAAATTTTTTTTACCCCTACTTCACATGACACCAGTTCAAAATTTTCTCAATAACTTTTTTTTAAATATTTTTAGAAAAGAAAGGAGGATCATATAAAAACATTTCCATCTAAGGGTGGTTTTCGATTGAATCAATCCATAATGGTATTATCATGGTTTGTAGGGATTTTTTCCAAATTTTTTGAAGGAAAAAAATCCCTAAAAATCATGAAAACACCATGAAGGAGTGATTCAATCAAAAGCAACCTTTAGATGAAAATGTATCTATATCATTCTACTAAGTTTTCTAAAAAATGAGAAAAAATTGTTGAGCAAATTCTGAATTTTTTTCATCTGAAATTGGGTATAGAAATTTTTCTAAAAATTTCCAAACCTGAAAACTACATAAAGGATTAATTCAATCAAAAACAACATTTATAGGAATATGTTTCTACATCATTCAACTAAGTTTCATGAAAAAATTAAAAAAGTTATTGAGCAAGATTTCGCAGAAACCTTTTGTGGATTTTCTCTTAAGTTTTTGTGAATTATCTTCCAAACCATACCCCATACAGAAATTTTACATGAATGCAAATATCTGTATCGTTCCAAATTATACTTAAATATCAAGGTTGATCTTTCTGTTGTGAAAAATAAAATTTTATTTCAAAAAATAAAAATCGACTAAAAATGAACCAAAAAATGTCCGCTCTCCCATATATTTTTAAATTGGAATTAAAACAGCTGTTTGTAAGTAATCATTTACATATATATATATATATATATATATATATAATATATATATATATATATATATATATTATATATATATATATATATATATATATATATATATATATATATATATATATATATATATATATATATATATATATATATATATATATATATATATATATATATATATATAGATATATATATATATATATATATATATATATATATATATATATTATATATATTATATATATATATATATATATTATATATATAAATATATATAATATATATATATATATATATAATATATATATATATATATATATATAATATATATATATATATATATATATATATATATATATATATATATATATATAATATATATATATATATATATATATTTATATATATATAATATATATATATATATATATATATATATATATATATTTATATATATATATATATATATATATATATATATATATATATATATATATATATATATATATATATATATATATATCTATATATATATATTATATATATAAATATATATATATATATATATATTTATCTAATATTCTGTCTACTTATCTCCTAATTCTACAGACTATCCAAAATTCTTCGACTATCTTAACTCCAAAATAGAACACATTTTTTCTTCTTCTCCTTTCTCCGAAATTATCATATTAGGTGATTTAAATGTTCACCACCATCAATGGCTTTCATCTAGTTCTCACAATCCAGCTGGTGAACTCGTCTTCCAATTTTCTATCCAGAACAACCTTGAGCAGTTGTACATCACCCTGCCCGTATCCCTGTTCGCCAACATACTTGATCTTTTACTAACTTCTTATCCTTCTCCTTACACTGTTAAACTCTTTCCTCCTCTGGGTTCATCCAAGGTTCATCTAGTTCTCACGATCCAGCTGGTGAACTCGCCTTCCAATTTTCTATCCAGAACAACCTTGAGCAGTTGGTGCATCTCCCTACCCGTATCCCTGATCGACTTGGTGATGAACCCAACATACTTGATCTTTTCCTAACTACTTATCCTTCTCCTTACAATGTTAAACTCTTTCCTCTTGGGTTCATCCGATCCCCTTCTTATCTCTGTATCTTGTCCTGTCTCTTCAAGTCTTCCGTAAGAACGGCCCCACCTTCGGCGAAGGGACGTTTCTGGCATTTGGGTGCCACTAACTGGTCTGACTTGCGGTTGTACTTCTCTGATTTTCCATGAAATAATTACTGTTTCGTATGAGGAGTCCCTCTGAGTGTGCAGAGCGCATAACCGAGGTGATTCTCTCTAACATAGAGGCGTACATTCCATATTCTTTCCGTCACACATCTGGGGTGGTTCCACTCATATAGTTCTTCTTGAGAAGGTGGAGTCTAGGGCTTTTTGTCTTATCAACTCTCCTGCTCTCACTAATTCTCTCTAGTCTCTTTCAGCCCGTCGAAATGTTGCGACACTCTCTCTATACTATCGCTATTACAATGGACACTGCTTCTCTGAACTCTCTCGTCGCATACCTCCTCCACTGAGAAGGGCTCGTGCTACTCGTCTTTCTACACAATCTCTTCCTTTCTCTGTCCAATTCTCTGACCCCATACTTAACAGCTATGCCCTGTCCTACATGTACTCTTCAGCAGTATGGGAGTACTTTACAATGTTTCAAGATAGGCTGGAAATAGCTAAATGTAACATTTGCAGTCAGAAAATTAGAAGAGGACCTTCAGGTGTCACAAGTAAAAAAATTTCAACCAAATCTTTATGGGGCATCTAAAATCAAAACGAAGATGAATATTCAGTAGCGGAAAAGGAGCTGTCAAAAGAAACAGAAAAGAAAAAAAAAATATTAGAAAATCATGAAAAAATCTTAATTTTCTTATATTTTGTTTTAAATTTTTTTTTATTATTTGACTGAATGAACTGAAATTTTCAGGGTATATGCATTTTTTCCCGAAGTTCTGAGTAGATTTCGAGCATCTTTCTGAGTATATAACGGTTTGAAAGCTATTTGGACCCAAAATTGAAAAAAATGAATAGCTGGGTCAAACCACTGGTCCACATAAGCTGAAAACTTAACTGAATAATCTTAACTCCAATTTCTTGCATTTGTGGGAACAAACTTTTGATATCACGTCTAGAAAAAAAGTTATAAGCACTTAAATTTTTTTTCGCAAAAAAAAAATATTAAAAAAAAATGCTACCTACAAATTTTTTTATTTGTGAATACTGTTTAGAGAAGGGACAGGGCAACGACTTTTATTTAGTGCATTATTAAATGGTATTTGTTTGAAGCGAGATATAGCCTCTCAAACTTTAGGAATTTTTGAAATTTAGTCAAAAATGGACCTTTTTGAAGGCTATGTCTCGAAACCAACAAATCGCATCGAATAAAGTATGGACAGGAATTTGTAGCCCCATTCCTCCTCTATACACCCACCAAAAATATGAAATGTTATAGTTGTATTTTTTTTATTTTTTTTTATTTATTTATTTATTTTTTTTTTTTTGTCCGAAAAGGTGTAAGAATTCTGAATATATAGTCCAAATTTCAGGTTATTCCAAAAAGTAGTTTGGCGCCGCAATTCAATTGAAAAAGAGTCAAATTTAAAACAAAAAAAAACTTTTTAATTTATAGACTCTGAAAAACGCTAGAAATGGACTTTTTTTCACCGGGAAAAAAAATCAATTTACACAGAAAATTTCAGGAGAATCGGCTGATATATTTTTTAAAAATTTGAAATTGGACTGTATAATTTGTCCTTTTAACCCCGGCAGGCAAACCCCGATTTTCCCTGATTTTTTAGTCAGTGCAGGGGCCTCGGTCGGTTCATAAACTCACGCAACTAATATTTCATCCCGGAATCGTGCAAAAGCAAAATCTATCCTTCGTAACACTAAAAACTATTTTCTCCGCAGAAAATGCAATAATTATTCTAGTCCAACTTCTTCACGTTCTTTCTGGCATTTTGCAAACAATGTCAATTCTAACTTTGCTTCTTCCTCTATCCCTCCTCTAGTATCTTCCGACGGCACAACTGCCGTTTTGCTTTCATCTAAAGTTGAACTCTTCGCTCAAAGTTTTGCCTCTAATTCAGACTTAGACGATTCCGGAGCCATTCCTACTCCTTCAACTCCTTCAACTCCTTCCAACCCATTTAGGCCTAGAATTGTAATTTCTACTAAAGATGTCATTTCTGTTCTCTCAGAGCTTAACACCAAGATGACGTACCGTTCTGATGGTATCCCTCCTGTGATTCTCAAAATTTGTGTTTCTGTGCTTGCACATTGCCTTGGTAAACTATTTCGTCTCTGTTTTTTTTTTTTTTTTATTTCAACCTTCCCTTCATGCTGGAAACGTTCGTTCATTCAGCCTGTGCCTAAGAAGGGGGACCCCTTTCAACCCTCCAACTAACGGCCACATTTCTTTAACCTCCGTTCTCTCTAAAGTTTTCAAATTTATCCTTAATAGGTAGACTTGGAAGCACCACAATTCTTCGAATCTTATCTCTGATAGCCAGTATGGCTTTCATAAGAAACGCTCTATTAGTTATCTTCTTTCCCTTCTCTCTGACCCTTGATCATCCGCCCTACAGCATTTCTGTGAATCTTTTGCTGTCGCGCTGGGCATTTCTAAAACCTTCAAAAGTGTCTGGTATTTCTAAATTTGATTTCTTTGATTTCTAAATTTTTCTCTTTTGGAATCTATTCTTCTTTCTGATTTTCTTTCCGGTCGTTCTATAGCTGCTGTTATAGACGGCCACCGCTCGTCCTTTAAATCTATTAATAGTGGTTTTCCTCCGTATTCTGTCCTGTGCCCAAAACTTTTTCCACTCTTCATTAATGATCTTCTCTCTATTACTTCATTACCTATCCACTCCTATACTGATGACTCCATCCTTCATTATTAATTTCAGTTTGAAAGGTGCCCCTCCTAGCTAGAATGGTGGCCTTGGAACAACTGATCTCTGATTTTTCTCGCATTTCAAATCGAGGCAGAGAAACCAGTTGTTTTCAAAGCCTCAAAAGCCCAGTTCCTCCATATCTCTATTCGACACTATCTTCCACATAACTATAACATCTTCTTCAAAAAAACACAACTCAAGCCTTCATCTGTACTTAATATTCTCGGTGTTTCTTTCTTTCGTGATCTTTCTTGGAAGGATCACATTACTTCTCTTTCTAAACAAGCTTTCTAAACAAGGGTGTCCTTTTTGCGCCTTCATTATTTTTTGTACGCCAATCCAGTTGCTTTCTCTTTATAGGGGTGTTGTTCTCCCCTGTATAGAGTACGCCTCACACATCTGGGGTGGGTCCACTCTCCTAGTTCTCCTTTATAAGGTGGAATCTATGGCTTTTCGTCTTAACAACTCTACCTGGTGGAGTTTATGGCTTTTCGTCTTAACAACTCTACCGCTCTCACTAATTCTTTGCAATCTCTTTCTGCTATCAAACTGTTGATCACTCACTCTATATTATCGTTGAACTCTCCTGTTGCATTTCTCTTAGATTGAGAAAGGCTTGTTCAACACGTCTTTGTACACAGTCTCATCCTTTCTCTGTCCAACTGTCTGATGCCAGACTTAACCGCTATGCCTAATCTTATACGTGCTCTACTAGTAAAGTCTATATATATATATATATATATATATATATATATATATATATATATATATATATATATATATATATATATATATATATATATATATATATATATATATATATATATATATATATATATAATATATATATATATATATATATATATACTATATATATATATATAATATATATATATATATATATAATATATATATATATATATATATATATATATATATATATATATATATATATATATATATATATATATATATATATATATATATATATATATATATATATATATATATATATATATATATATATATATATATATATATATATATATATATATAAGCTCTCCCGTCGCATACCACCTTCACTGAGAAGAGCTCGTGCGACACGTTTTTCTAAAATTTCTCATCCTTTCTCACTGAACCCAGACTTAACCTCTATGCTCATTCTTACATAAATTTCACTGGTAAAGTCAAAACACACTCCCTTTATC
>SEYY01003666.1:22500-25000 GCA_009176605.1 Armadillidium nasatum
CCTAGCTCATCTCCCACATCTACTTCCCTGATACATCTATCCATATATATAATAAAAAGCAGAGGTGACATCACTCCACCTTGTCTCACTCCAGATCTCACCGGAAACCAATCACCTATGCCATGTGCCGTTCTTACTGCACTTTCGCTGGTTTCATACATTCCTCGTATTAGCCTAATCAATTTTGGGTCCACCTCATAAAAAGGATCCCTAAGTGTTTCCCACAATTTCTCTCTAGGTACGGTGTCAAAAGCCTTCTCCAGATCTATAAATGCAATATACATTTCCTTAGCCCACTTCCAGTTCTTTTCAATAAGCATCTTCAGACTGAAAATTAAATCAGTTGTTCCTCTGCCTGGTCTGAAGCCATGTTGTGCTTGGTTTAGTTTTTCCTCCACGCTTACTCTCAGTCTCCTCTCCAAAATTCTTTCAAATATTTTGCTCACATGGGGGAGGAGGGATATCGCTCTATAATTTGCACATTCACTCTTATCCCCTTTTTTAAAAATAGGGCATATTATTGCTCTACCCCAATCAGATGGTATTCTTTCTTCTCTCCATAATTCCGTTAAAGAGTCTCAGTAGCCACTGAGCCACGTCGTCTCCTACCTTACATATCTCAGCAGGCAGCTCGTCACATCCCGGGCTTTTTCCATTTTTCATACTCCTGATAGCTCTCTTAACCTCCTCTATCGTTATTGGGTGTTGTCCATACTCCTGGTCTATTTCTTCCCTCACCTCTCCATCATCCACCACTGCATCCCGACAATCATATAATTCCGAAAAATATTCCGTCCATCTGCTCATAACTTCCACTTGCTCTATCACCAACATTAAATCCTTATTATTAATGGAACGAGTCACAACCGGATTTCGTCCCTTATATGTTTTCGCCATGTTGTATATCAACTTTCTAGTTCCGTGCATATCCTCCCTTAGTTGTTCCCCGACTCTTTCCCAAGACTCATCTTTTGCGTTTCTCTTCACTTCCTCTGCTCTGTTTCTACAGGCCACATATTCGCGTCTGCTTTCCGGATCTCTTCTCTTCATCCACCTTCGAAACGCTTCATTTTTTGTCTTTATTACCTGTCTCATTTCTTCATTCCACCATATGGTCTTTTTTTTCCTTGTTCCCATCCTTTTAACTCCCAACGTTTCCCTGGCACATTCCCCTACCTTATCTCTAAACATTCTCCATTCCTCCTCCACTCCCTTGAATTCTTCACGGTAAGTAGGTTTACAATCCGCTAACCTAATGCTAAGCAGTTCTTTTATGTCCGCCTCCTTCAGTTTTTCTACGGCCAACCTCTCTCTACATATAGATCTTAAAATCCGGGGTTTCCTTAGTTTGAACTTACCCAATACTAACCTGTGGTCCGAGTCCAAAGATACCGATGGTATACTCTTAACATCTCTCACTATTCTCTTATCATTTACCAGAAACATGTCGATCATTGATTTATCCACATACCTCCCTTCTACACTATTCCATCGATACCAAGTGAATTTTTGGGATTCTCTGTGTGCATAAAAGGTGTTCATAACAGCTAAGTCATTTCCCACACAGAAATCCAACAGTCTCTCCCCTTCAGGATTTCTTTCTCCCACACCATACGCTTCAATTACTGTCTCCACTCCTTCTCTGTCTCTTCCTATGTGAGCATTAAAATCTCCCATGAGAATTTTCAGCTCTACATTTATGCTATCATACAGGTCTTGTAATTGTTCATAAAATTCTGCCTTCTCATCCTGTGGTCTCCCTTGGTGTGGTGCATACACTTGTATCAAACATATTCTTCTTTCTTCCAGTTTTAACACCACTGCCATCATCCTATCATTTCTGTAATCCACTCTCTCAACTCTTTCTGCCAATTCCGGTGACAGCACCACAGCTACCCCGTATTTCTTTTCCAGCTCCCTGCCCACAAACATCATTCTGTAATCCTGATGCAAAACCCGGTCTCCTTTACCGGTCAACCGCGTCTCACAAATTCCAAATTCCAAGAGTCAAAATATCCTTCAAAACTAGACTCTTCTTACAGAAAGAATTTCCCCTCCTTGAATCATTTAAAACTATTTCAGAAACATTTTATATCACAAAAGTAGAAAAGTTGGATTTTAAAGTTTCTCCTAATGCTGCAAAGGATAGGATAAATGCCTGGGTTTCAGAAAGTACAGAGGGAAAAATTGACAGAATTTTCGACAGTCCTTTACCTCGTCTCACTAAACTTATTGCAGTTAACACACTATTTTTCAATGCCTCTTGGAAATTTCCTTTTGATCCTGATGACACAAGAGATGGAAGATTCTTCACAGGAAAAGAAAATATAACCATACCTATGATGGAAAATGAAATAGAAATACCTTATCTAATTGACAAAAAACTGGGCTTAGAAATGATATCTCTCCCTTACGTAGGTAATCGATTTTGCATGCTTCTTTTAAAACTAAAAGGAAAAAGAAAGAGAGATTACTTTAAAAAAATTGACTCTATTCCAGA
>SEYY01003668.1:0-7500 GCA_009176605.1 Armadillidium nasatum
ACTTTGTATTGTATTATTTTCGATATACAGTCTCATTTTCAAATAATGCTCTTTATAATCTTCAATATTATTTGCTTTTAATAACGCTTTTCTTTTCTCCTTTAGCTTTCTTAATTCTTCATTTTCTAAAGTTTTAAAAGCGTATAATTTTGCTCTCAATCCAACAAATTCTGTTATCAATTTTCCAGCTGTTTCATCTTTCATTTTACCTAATACTTTCTTATTTTTTTCTGAATATAGTTTATGATCTTTTGGATAATCAGATGTATCAAATAATTGTTTATCCTTTTTCATATCTTTATAAATATCTTTCGTTTGTATATAATAACATAACGAATCTGTATCTGTAAACAATAATTTTTTTTTCATTATATTTATTTTTTATATGATTATAGTGGAAATCGTACATTAACGTTTTACTCAGTTCTAGGATTGACATACCTACATAAATAGGTTTATCAAATCTCAGTTTAGTTTTTTTCATATGACAAGCTATTAAATTTTCTGAAAATATTTTATTTTAACTAAGTTGTACATCTACTCTATTTCTAATATTTTCCATCGTTTTTCCAAACACTGAGTTGTTCATTAATTTATAGAAATCTTTCTCAAATTCATTTTTCGCTTCTTTTCTTTTATTCGTATTTAACTCTATATAGGATTTCATCCAATCGCTTTGATCAAATTCTAATATTCTATGCACTTTCTTTAATTTCAATCCTAAATTTAAACATTGCTTTAAATTTCTATAATGGATTACATATTTTTCTTTATTATTTAGATTTGGAACTAATTTTGACACTTTATCTAATTCTAGATTTTCAGCCGCTAATGGATAATCGTTATGCAAATCATGTAATTCTTTCGGGTATTCTAAATCAACTTCTAAAATATAACCTTTTCTAGCTTCATCATCGATATCTAAAACATCTATATCATTTACATTCTTTATCCCATTTAAATTTTCCTGTTGGTAGATACTGAGACATTGCCCAACCATACAATATTAGCATCTAAATAAATATAACTATGCTGGTTATTTTTATATAACTTCTTGATATAGGTTTATTAGCCTTTGTATCTGTGTATAGTGCTTATTCCTCCTCTAATCCCTTTTTCTATCATTAACAACATATCCGGATCTTTTAATAAATCTAATTTTACTTTCGTTTCTTTTAATAATGCATCCCAAGACAAACCTGGAGATGTAAAATATCTCATGGATCTAATTTATAAGTGTCTAAGAATTCAAAATGGGGTACAGGTAATAATAACGGTGATAATTTAAATATGATTTCTACATTTAAATTTTTTCCAAATATTCTGTGCGGTTTGTAATCCTAATTTGATATGTCTTTATTTAACATGCTATAAAATTTCTTTTTGGTAATTTTTCATAAAATTTTGCTATATCATCCACCACATATGGGTATTCTTTAGCAGTGAAATTCATTTGATATTATAAATTTTAAATTTTCATCAAATTTGATGCTAGTTTAGCTAGAGATGAAGACATGAATCTGAAACTATCGATAAATCTCAACTCCATATTAATCGATTTTTTTTTCACCCACTTTTATTTATGACTGAAACTTATATAAGTTTATCTGTTTGAGGGATTGCTTTCAATTGTCCATCTACTAAACCGAAATCTTTTACAAATAAATGAGCATCATATTTAATAAATTATGCATTATTATTGGACAATTTAGGTTCTCGAATTTGTAAAATACAACTTCTATAGCAGTCCTCTATATTCTCCCGTTAAATGATATGATCTTTACTTAAAATCGTTTTGTGTATAATTTTTTGCATACGTAACAGCGGTTGTTTTTCATGTTTATTTTCTTAGAAGTTTTCATTGGTTTGTTTATTTAATAATTATAAATTTTTTGATCTGAATTAAATTTCAAACGTGTTTAGATGATTTTCTCCTCATATTTTACTTTGAATATTCATCCACAATTTCGTATAACAACAACTGTTTGGTCGATGTTCTGTAAGTTAATTGTATAAGATTCTTAGGATTTTGTTTAGTATGTGTTTTTTGTAAGGTGCTTTAAATCGCGTATATAACAAATGATGTTAATTGTTTATAATAAGTCTAAAACTGACCTTCTGAAAATTCCATTTCACGGTGTGTGAATACTGCAATTTTGTAGATGTTATCTAATAATTCTTTTTTATAAAACTATGTAAACAGAATCGACATGGATAAGTTTGTCCTTTTTATTTTTTATCTTAATGGACTCAAATTCATAAGTATATAATGTGTATTTTTATCATTTGATATTAGAAGTAAATCAACATGTTTAGTTTTCTCAACTTTAGTAATTCTTAAAGGATATAATATTTCTTTTTCATCAAGTCCAAATACGTTAACTGACACATCGTTTTGGTTCTCAAATTTAGTAATCTGTTTTAATTGAACTGGAAATTCTATTCCTTTCCAATTTAATTTTAGATACTTCTTTATTTTGTTGATAATCTATGCACATTTCTTCATCTAAACATCAGATCTTCTATACACCATTTGAAACATTCGTTATCATTTTTATTTTGAATATTAATCAATCCAAATTTTGAGTTTTTATATTTATCTGGAGTTTCGATATAAGAAGAAGCTCTTAATGGTTTATATTTTGCTACTTTTATTTCAAATTCTAAAAGTTTCTTGATAATCCACCCTGATCCTTCTTTGGTAAACTTGCATATTTTTTCTTCAATTTTATTAACCATTTCAAGTACTGTTTCTTTTATTTGAGAATTATTTGTTATGCTTGTCATAGTTCCGCTGTTGAACCAATGTTTAATATATGATGTTTTCCATCAGGTAAAGATTTATAAAATTCCACAAAAATAGAGAGACTCAGTTTCAAATTTTCCCAATTTTGCTCTTGAATTTTATTTTCAATGGTTTTCATCATATTATTAATAAATGCTCTTGGATCAACCATTTTTATATTGGTATAACAATAGGCTTTAAAATTACCTTGAAGTCCTTTTCGGCAATTTTTATAATGACAACTCATTAAATTTATTTGATGTTTTTTACTTTCCTCATGAATTTTAAGATTTAGAACGCTTTTATTACACAGTGAACATAATTTCTTTTTAAGTTTTGATAATGAGAAGGGTAATAATGATTTGTATTTCTAACATGTTTATTACTTTTTCATGAATTTTAAAATTTTTAATATTAGTATTACAGATCTCACAAGTTGTCATTTTATTATAGATTTTTTTATTATAAGTCAATTTCGAATTTTCAACTTTCTCAGATCTTGCCATTTTATTATAGATTTTTTTATTATAAGTCAATTTCAATTTTCAACTTTCTCAGATCTTGATTTTATTAAGATTTTTATAAATCAATTCGAATTTTCAACTTTCGCAGATCTTGCCATTTTATTATAGATTTTTTTATTATAAATCAATTTCGAATTTTCGTTATTCATCTCTGATTTTAAAAAAGGAGATAATTTTTCTTCTAAATCTTTTATTCTTCTTGAAAATCGTTCTTTATCTAAAATTACAGAAGTTAGCTCATCATTTGTTCTATCATAATTATCCATCTCAAAAATGTAATTATTTTGTGAAAAGGTAACTTTCTTTTTATATTTGTTCATTTTTATTCCTTATATTATAGGAAAAAAAAAAAAGTATTATTTTTCTTAAACTCATTAAGTTCTTCAATTTTATCTTATGCAAATTTTCTCTATCTTTTGTATTTTTTAAAATTATCTTTAATAACTTTTTTCCTAATAAAACTACCTTAAAAATAATAACAAATTCGAATTCCTCGGGCTTGATAAGCTATAAATTTATGCCTTATTTTTTTCTCTATCTTACGTAGAACCGAATATTCATGTTTTTTAAAATTGAAAATGTATTTTTCAAATCCGTAGATTTTTTTCAGAACTTCCAGATCTTCCAGGAAAGTTAATTCTGGAACGAAAAAGTGGGTTTAAAAGCCCGAATTTTGGAAATTTTTTTCATGATTCAAATGTAGAATAATTAAATTCGAAAAGTTGTCGGAGCAGATTTTCTTATCTTTTATATTTTCCAAGTTATATTAAATAAGTTATCTTCCTGAGCTACCTATCTTAAAAAACAATTACAAATTTGGAATCCTCGTTCTCGAAAACCTATAAATTGATACCTCATTTATCTCTATATTTTCGTAGAGCCGAATATTCACTTAAAAAACAGTGTTGTAAATATTATTATTATTATTATTATTATATTATTATTTATTATTATATTATTATTATTATTTCCATTCCAAGGTGACGTCATATTTTTTCTTGTCTTTGTTTTGCTCTTTATTATTATTATTATTATTATTATTATTAACTCGACCGCTTCAAGCGGTCGATGAGACTACCCACTACCACAACAACTGCAATTACTCAGAATCTTCTTATCATTCTTTGCTCTTTATTACGTTCATATATCTGTTTACATTAACGAATACACATGTACAACATTCGACCGCTTCAAGCGGTCGCTTTCCTATCCGATTTTTTTATAAAAAAGGACCGTACGGGTATTGAACGCGAGTCCTTTGAATCTGATTCAAGTTACTCTAACCACTCTGCTACAGTGACTCTGATACATTTAAAAAAATACTTCTAGTCTTTCTCAAAATATTCTAATATAGATTTAAACTAATATAACTTCGTTAATATTAATTTTACAAAAAAATTTATAAGTAATAAAAAAAAAATTTTTTTACCTAAAAAATTAATACTTATAAAAAATTTTCCCAGATGCACCTATCTATTTATTTTTTATTTTTCGATAACTAATATTAATTTTACAAAATATTTTATAGATATAAGAAATATAGATCCTTGTATTCTCTATATAATTTATTCTATAAGATTTTTTTATTATAACTCAATTTCAAGCAAACCAGCAGTGAGCGTGCTCAAGGTTTTCCTGCTAAATAATCATCCAGGTTTTTCGGGGAAGGGCCTCGGACCTCTAAGCATTCCACTTCGAAGTCTCTGTATACTACTTTTAAAAAACATTTGATAAGTAGTATGTAAAACCCGGAGCGAGCGAAGCGAGCGAGTATGAGAACATTCCCTCATGTTTGCGAGCGCAGCGAGCGAAATGAGGGGATGTTCTCGTACCCGGGTTTTACATACTACTTATATATATATATATATATATATATATATATATTATATATATATATATATATATTATATATATATATATATATATATATATATATATAATATATATATATATGTGTGTGTGTTTGTGAGTGTGATCTTGCAAAAATGACGTATTTTATTCAGACAATAATATAACTTCCATTGTTATGCTGATAGTTGTATATATATTAATTTATTTGAACAAAATTGTTTATTTCCATATTGTATCATATATAAATGTTTGTTCATGTTTTCGGATATTTACAAATTTTCACCCAAGTGAATTAAAAATTATTATTGCTTTTCCATTGTATTTTATTATATTATATAATATATATATATATATATATATATATATATATATAATATATATATATATATATATATATATATATATATATATATATATAGAGAGAGAGAGAGAGAGAGAGAGAGAGAGTGGTCATAGCACCCTCAGCAGCGATGCAAGTACCCTCACTGGGCATAGCCTACCAAGTGACATAATGGGCTAGACCATTCCATTTTATTCCGTAGCCCTTTGGTTTGTTCCTTTTCTCGTTTCACATTCTCAGTGGGTCTCTAGTTCACCCTCGTCCCATATTGGAGTGTCTTTGCTTCCATTACCTACACTCCTTTCCTTCACATGTTCCCACAAACCTATTAGTGCTTACTCATATATTACCTTTATTACAAAATAGCGAAACATACGACAACCTCGGAGATGTTTGGAGTGGCAGCATCCAACGAATGCACTCATCATCCTTCCCTCACCCTATCATCATTTGGGAGTTCATGGACTCCGACGGTGGGAATGGTGCCCCAAAGAAGTCGCTTCCGACTTGCGAAAGGTCTTTTTTTTCATTAATTTCTGCAACATTTCTAATTTCCATTTTGTTGAACACAATCTCCATTTTTCTAAACTTCATCTCTTGTTCTTAACCGAAACTCAGGTGCTTTGGTGCGCTAACGGTAAACCTTATTCTGTTACATCCTACTGTCTCTATCACCAATTCTCATTCGAAGGCGGAAGTTGCGCATATGTGCGCAAAGATGTTGGTTGTACTTGTGCCTCTGATTTAGAGTCTTCTGAATTCTCTACTTTTTGGCAAAGCTCTCTTGTAACTCTACTACTAAAATTATTTGTTCTGTCAATTTTTCTCCTAATTCTACTGACACTAAAAAATCTTCGAATATTTGAACTCTAAAATTGAGCACATTCCTTTTTCTCTTTTTTCCGAAATCATTATTTTAGGTGATTTCAATGTTCGCCACAGCCAATGGCTTTCATCTAGTTCTCATGATCCAGCTGGTGAATTCACCTATGACTTTTCTATCTAGAATAATGTTGAACTGATGGTGCCACTAACTACCTCCCTACCCGTATCCTTGACAGTCTTGGTGATGAACCTAACATAATTCTCCTTACACTGTTAGAGTCCTTTCCTACTCTGGGCTCATCCGATCACCTTTTTATCTCCACTTCTTGTCCTGTCTCTTCAAGTCTTCCACGAAGAACTGCCCTCGCCATCGGCGAGGAGACGTCTCTTACACTTCGAAGTTGTTAACTGGTCCGACTTGTGGATGTACTTTTCTGATTTCCTATGGAATGATTACTGCTTCCGGGGAAGGGGTCCCTAGGAGTGTGCAGAGCACATAACTGAGGTGATTTACTCCGGCATGGAGGCGTACATTTCATATTCTTTCCTTTCAGATAAACCAAAGAAACCTTGGTTTAACTATACATGTTCTCGTGCAATCCGCCGCAGAGATGCTGCCTTCAGGGATTACAGTCGTTTTCAAACCCCAGAAAATCATTCAACTTATATTTCAACCCGGATTCTTACTAAATCTTACTTACTTCTCGAAACAAGAACTCTTTTAAGCATCGTAAATGCAATAATCTTGTTGTTTCCTTTTAATCTCGCCTTTTCTGGCATTTTGCAAAAAATGTCAACTCTAACTTTGCTTCTTCCTCTTTATATCCTTTAGCATATTCTGTCGGTTTATCTGTGGTTTTACCTTCTACTAAAGCTGAATTCTTCGCTCAAACATTTGCTTCTAGCTCTACCTTAGATGATTCTCCGAGCTAATTCTCCTCCTTCAACCCCTGCAACTTATTTATGCCTAATATTGTAATTTCTTCTAAAGATATCATTTCTGCTCTCTCTGAACTTAATTTAATATTAAGAAGGCGTACGGACCTGATGGTATTTCACTTGCTATTCTGAAACCTTGTGCTTCTGAGCTTGCACTCTGCCTTGGGAAACTATTTTGTTTATGCCTTTCTACTTCAACCTTCCCTTCTTGCTGGAAATGTGTCCTCATTCAGTCT
>SEYY01003668.1:12500-15000 GCA_009176605.1 Armadillidium nasatum
CTGAAAATGTTTCATTGAAGAGATGACATCTATTCCAATCAAACCATCCACATTTGAGACATTACTTCCGTGTCTGCCCACGTAAAATCGATCTGCAATATGATATCCACTAAAAGAAACATTATTAATAGCACCCATAAGACCTTTCACACTAAAGCCTACATCTAGATTAGGATCTATGAAAATAGACTTTTTTATGAAATTAGAACAACAAATGTTCATTTCCAAATCGATGTTTCGTAAAGAACGTACCTGTTCACCCAAAAAAGTCTTTATGACACTGGTACTTACAGGTAGGGAATCTATATCCAGTTCCAATTTTTCCAAAATATTGCAGTTAAAATAGCTCCTTTGGAACCTAAATCCAAAAGTACTCTGGCAGACACAGTTTTGTTACCATTTCTATTTTAGAGACATGGTTGGAAGAATTTGGTCAGAAGAAGTATTTCCTGTATTTATACAGAGGTTATTTCTATCTGTACATTCATCCTCCAGATTCTGAGCCTCTGCAGAAAAAGACAGACTTTTAATTTCTTTTTTCACTTTACTCTTCACATTTGATGAACAAAGTGCAGTTATGTGGGCACCGCTCTTACAGATAAAACAAGGACGACTGAGACCAAATTTTTTGGCTGGGCACTTTGAAGAGACATGCTTTTTACTGGAGCAGTTGGTACACATGCCCAGTTCTATGCAACGTTCTCTCCTTGAGCTGGTAGATGTGAAAACATCACATCCAGACACGAATTTTCACAACTTGCATTCTGAAGTCAATAAAGAAGGCTTCCTATTTCTGTTGAAGTGGAAGCGGAAGAAATATCTTTATTAATGGGCCCCTCTGGAGTCCTTTTTGACACTTGCATTAAAGGAAGAGTTCTTCTTTTCCTTTAATATAAGATTTCTGTGAACTTACACCCTTACTTTTCTCTTTGTGGAAACCAGATGTCTTATTTCCATTCTTTTCCAGAGACTTCATTGAAGGATACTCTTTCTGAGTTTTCAATTTCAGCTCTCTTAGAAATAAAGAAGGAAGTTTGTCTACTACTACGTGACTAACAAACATGTTGCCTGGTGTTCCCTCTTCCAAGAAATCCAAAAACTCATGTAAGTGAGCACGAACTTCTGACAAAAAGAACCGGATGGCATCTAGGTTTTTGTTGTCCAAAACTGGAGCTGAATCTATTTTGTGGATAAGAGTATCTACTAAAAAGGGTACGTCCAAATACATCTCTTTAAGGATGTTTAATGCCAAAATGTAGTTTTCATCTACATTACTAAGATGTTCTATATCTCTGAGTGCATAGCTCTGAAGGTGAGTTTTTAAATATTGTAGTTTGGCTGCATCAGAAATGTCCTTTCTACAGCCATATACATTTTCAAAAGACAAGGATGAAAGACGGAAACTAATATTAATCTTTTCCTCAAGAGAAACTACGCACTTTACAGTTGTGATTTTAAGCTCTTACTGCGGTTTAAACTTCTTCAGATCGGACTGTAATTCTTCTCCTGATATATGATCTCCCTGTTGTGAAGATGAGACTGACTTATTGGCAGATACGTTGGAAGGTGGCCTGATTCCATAAATGATTCCCTGAATTTGCAAATGGTAAAAGGATGACTTGACCACTTCTTCATTCAAGAGAGTCTGATCGTACTTCATGAGCTCAGTCTCACAGATCTTTGCCGATATATCGAGATCAAACTGTCTAACCTCCTCTAGACGAAGGTTTACTTACTCCAATACAGGTTTATAAGAGAGGAGGGATATCATCTATATATATATATATATTATATATTATATATATAATATATATTATATATATATATATTATATATATATTATATATATATATATATATATATATATATATATATATATATATATATATATATATATATATATATATATATATATATATATATATATATATATATATATATATATATATATATATATATATATTATGTTATAGTGCCTGAGAAAACGTCCAAAGTAAGGAACTTCGCGAAATTTATTATCAACCCAAGATATTTTTTTTTAAATTGTATTCTATTTTCAAGCTTTCCTTAGAGTATATTTTTATAAATAAAAATACTGAAATAAATAATTCAATAAATAAATAAACAATTAAATAAATTAATAAATAAAAATTAATTTTTCATTAATATATATATATATATATATATATATATATATATATATATATATATATATATATATATATATATATATATATATATATATATATATATATATATATATATATATATATATATATATATATATATATATATATATATATATATATATATATATATATATATATATATATATATATATATATATATATATATATATATATATATATATCCTCTGGTGGGCAAAGGCCAAGAGGCTCACAAAATTCCACCTGAGTTGGGAAAGATCTATCATGGTCGATGGTGGCCGACGTGTCCAGATACACTGCGTTTGAAAATATGCAAGTCAAAGGAAGTTGGG
>SEYY01003668.1:20000-24014 GCA_009176605.1 Armadillidium nasatum
GATGTAGAAAATCAAAGACGAAATAGTTTGTTAAGGCAGAGTGGAAGCTCGGAAGCACAAGTTTTGAGAACCACAGGAGGAATACCATCATTACCATTCGCCTTCTTAGTGTTAAGCTCAGAGAGAGCAGAAATGGCATCTTTAGAAGAAATTACAATGTTAGGCATAAATGAGTAGGTGGTGTGTGAAAAAGGAAGAATAGCTCCGGAATCGTTTAAGGTAGAGTTAGAAGCAAAAATATGAGCGAAGATTTCAGCTTTGGTAGAAGGTAAAATGGCAGTTGTTCCATCAGAAGAAACTAGAGAAGAGAAAGAGGACATTTTTTACAAAATGTCAGAAAGGGGCGAGAGGAAGAGGAACCAGAAAGATTATTGTATTTGCGGCGGAGAAAAGAGTTTTTGATATCTGGAATAAAAGATTTTGCACGATTCGGGGATGAAATATAAATTGAATGAGTTTTAGGAGTTTGAAGACGACGGTAATTTCTGAAGGCAGCATCCCTACGGAGGATAGCCCGAGAACAAATAGAGTTAAACCAAGGTTTTTTAGGTTTCGTAGAATAGAAAGAATATGGAATGTACGCCTCCATGACAGAGATAATCACCTCGGTTGTACGATTAGCACACTCCGTGGGGCCCTTCCCACGAAAACAATAATCATTCCATGGAAAATCAGAGAAGTACAGTCGCATGTCAGACCAGTTAGAAGCACCGAAGTGCTACAAACGTCTCCTCGCCAAAGGCGGGGGCTGTTCTTGCGGAAAACTTGATGAGACAGAACAAGATACGGAGAAAGAAGGTGATTGGGTGAACCCAGAGGAGGAAAGAGTTTAACAGAATATGGAGAAAGATAAGAGGTTAAGAAAAGATCATGTATGTTTGGTTCATCACCAAGAAGGTCAGGGATACGGTAAGGGAGTTGCACCAACTACTCAAAGTTGTTTTGGATAGAAAAATTTTAGGCGAGTTGAACGGCTGGATCATGGTAACTAGATGAAAGCCATTGGAGGTGGTGAACATTGAAATTAACTAAGATGATGATTTTGGAGAAAGGAGAAGAAGACAGAATGTACTCCATTTTGGAGTTTAAATAGTCGAAGAATTTTTTGTAGTCAGTAGAATTAGGAGATAAATAAACAGAACAAATAAATTTAGTAGTAGAATTGCAAGAGAGCTTTAAGCCCTAAAGTAGAGAATTCAGGAGACTCCAAATTAGAGAAACGAGAGCAAATAACATCGTTGCGCGCATATGCGCAACAACCGCCTTTGGCTGAAAATTGAGGATAGAGACAGTAGGAGGTAACAGAATAAGGTTGAGTTTCGGTTATAAACAAGAGATGAAGTTTAGGAGAAGAGAGATGGTGTTCGACAAAAGAGAAATTAGAAAAAAGACCGCGAATGTTGCAGAAATTAATGAAAAAAAGAGCGTGCACCGGGGGAAGCCGGACGCCAGGTCATGGCGGCAATATCCCCATCATCGGATGCCTCCAACTCCCAAGTGTAGATTGTGTGAAGCGTGGATGAGGGGCATTCTTTGGATGCCGCCCCTCGAAGGATATCCGATGCATCTCTGAGTTTCGCTATTTTGTTTTGTTTTGTTTTATAAAGGTAATGTAGAGTAAGCGCTTGTAAGTTTGTGGGAACATGTGAAGAAATGGGGTGTAGAGGTAGTGGGAGCAAGGAACTCCAATATGAGGTACAGGTACACTAGAGTCCCTCTGAGAATGTGAAACACGAAAAGGAACGAACCAAAGGGCAAATGAGTGAGACGGAATGGTTTAGTCCATCCTATCACTCGGCGGGCTATGCCCAATGAGGGATACTTGCATCGCTTCGGACGACGCTACGACCTCCCCATATATATATATATATATATATATATATATATATATATATATATATATATATATATATATATATATATATATATATATATATATATATATATATATTTTTTTATTTATATATTTATTTATATATATATATATATATATATATATATATATATATATATATATATATATATATATATATATATATATATATATATATATATATATATATATATATATATATATATATATATATATATATATATATATATATATATATATATATATATATATATATATATATATATATATATATATATATATATATATATATATATATATATACATATATATATATATATATATATATATATATATATATATATATATATATATATATATATATATATCGCCACCGCTCAATGGCAGAGCCCTTTTCAAGGAGGGGGCACACAAAAGAAAGAAAACTCCCTCAAACACATACCTAACTCACATACCTCATGTGGGCGCAAACGGAAGCCTTGAATTGTGGAAGATTAAATACGGGAAGAAAAATAGATGATGGTGGAGAGTTCCACAGAGCAGAGGCGGCTGGAAAGAAGGAGGCACCCCAACGGGCTAGCCTGGGGTTTCCTATGTCCACACAAAATTCGTGCGAATGCAGGACACCCCTTGTGCAATGAGAACGACGCAATGGTGGAGGAATGGGAGAGGCCAATTCCCTCAAGCTCCTGCCATTGTAGTACCTATAGAAAAGAGATGGTGCGCCAACATCACTTCGCAGAGATATTGGGTTAAGAGAGTTTGAAAGTAGGGGACAGTTTATTAATCTTTTAGCTTTTAACTCAACCCTATCCAGGAGAGAGGAGTAGTCGAAGCCCCCCCCCCCAAATGTAAGCACAGTACACTATACAAGGGCGAATAAGACCCTCATATATTTGGAGTAACTGCTCAGAAGAAAAAAATCTCGCAACCTGAACAGAATTGCCAACCATTGTGATATGTGGTTTCCAAGACAGTTTGTTGTGAATGTTTAGACTAAGAATGCTAATATTATTTACAGGTGAGATGTGAGAGATATCGAAGAAGACAGGAAAGTTGGGAGGTGTTTTTGAGAGGGAGATGTGAAAAAGTTGTTTTGAAAGAGTTGAATTTCACAAAGTTGGTTTAACCCCAGAGGGAAATCTCATCCAGTTCGGCAAGAATAGAATCGGAAAGTTGAAGACGAGAAGCAACTCTAGAAGCAAAAGAGGGAAAAGATTTGAAATGAGTAGCAAATGCAGAGTTGAGTCATCAGCATAAGAGTGAGCAGAGTTAGAAGTGAAATTGAAAAGATCGTTAATGAAAAGTAAGAATAAAGTTGGAGATAAAACGGAACCCTGAGGAACACCAAAGTTGACAGAAAAAGAGAAAGAGGTCGCTCCATCTACAAATGCCGAAATGAAACGATCTGAGAGAAAACTAGAGAAGAGTAAGCAAAGGAAAGGAGGAAACAAGAAGGAAGGGAGCTTGAAGAACAGAGACGCATGCTATACCCGGTCAAAAGCCTTGGATATGTCAAACGCCACCACACAAGACTTTTCGAAGTCCCTAAGGTCAGAAGACTATAGATAAGTAAAATAGGAAAGTATGTCACCAGTTGACGTCGAGCGTCGATAGTCATACTAGTGATTTGAGAGAAGAGAATGAGATTCCAAATGATCCAGGAAATGAGAGTTAAGGAGAGTTTCAAAAATTTCAGACAGAATACAAGTGAGAGCTATAGTTCGATATTTAGAAGGGTCAGAGCGGCTACCTTTTTTCGGGATCGGATGAACGAATACAAGCTTCTAGCATTGAGGAAAAGTATTAGTTTTAAGGCATAGAGAGTAGAAGTGATCGAGTACAAGCGCTAGCTCGGAAGCACACTCCCTCAGAACACGAGGGGAAATGTCATCCGTGCCTCTGGCCTTACTGATGTTCATAGATTTCAGGATCCCATGCACCCGATCATGAGTAATTACAGGTAGAGACATGGGACACCTGAGAGGAGAAGGAGTAGGAGGAGGGATGCTAGAATCGAGCAGGGTGGAATTAGATGAGAAAAGGTGGCCGAAGAGATTAGAATTTTCATTGAAAGCATTATAACTAAGAGTTTTTAGAGTATGGTAATAGTTACCAATAGGAGGGAAAATAGTGTATTT
>SEYY01003669.1:0-17663 GCA_009176605.1 Armadillidium nasatum
TTTAGAAGAATAAAGCCTTATAAACGAAGTATTTATTTTTGGCATCATTACAATTTATTCATTCAACCTATAAACGAAGTAGTGGCTCGTCATCGTCTATCTACACATAAACAGGAGTCTGGAGAAACTGTAGACGAGTATTTACGATCGCTTTACAAGTTGAGTGTAGACTGTAATTTTCGTTCGGTCTCGGCTGAAGCTTATCGGGATGAGTATGTGCGAGATGCTTTTATTTCTGGTTTATGTTCTCAAAATATTCGTACTAGATTACTAGAAAATAAAACTTTAAATCTAGCTGAAGCCATTAATCAGGCACGAGCTTTGGAAGTAGCTTTGAAGGACTCTCTCTCTCTTACGATATACTTAAGACTAATATATCTGTCGCTTCTGCTGAGTCTCATGAACCTGAGAAACTTGCGGGATGTTCTGTGGAATCTGACACATCTTTTGATCCCATTTCTGCTGCTGTGAGGAAGAAGAACGAACTGTGTTATTTCTGCGGTGATTTCCGACATCCTAGGGTAAAATGTCCTGCTCGAGATGCTATCTGCCGAAAGTGTAAGAAAAACGGGCATTTTGCCAAAGTGTGTAGATCAAAAGATTACGTGGTGAGCGCCTCTACTAAGTTCCAATCTACAATACTTGCTTGTGTCTCTAACTCTTTAAGACAATCCATGATTGCTGTCTCTCTTAACGGTATAGAGTTTAATGCTCTGATTGATTCTGGAAGTTCCGAAAATTTCGTCTCAGCTGACGTTGTTAGTAGATTTAATTTTGCAACTTACCCTTACAATGGCACGATTTCAATGGCTTCTTCGGGCCATCGCTCTACAATTTCTAAATTCTGCTCTTGTGAGTTGATGGTAAATAAACAGATTTATTCTAAAATTAAATTACTTGTGATGCCTGAGCTATGCTCTGATATAGTTTTGGGAATACCTTTCCTTAAAGAACATTCTAGTGTCGAACTTAAATATGGCGGATCTAAACCTTGTTTAGAGATCTGTGCGCTTGCTTCTCTTTCGATTACTCCACCAAGACTTTTCTCTAATTTATCTCCTGATTGCCGACCTGTAATGACGAAATCTAGAAAGTTTTCATCTGAGGATCAAAATTTTATTCTATCCGAAGTCACTCGATTACTTTCCGAAGATATTATTGAACCCAGCGTTTCACCCTGGAGAGCTCAAGTGGTTGTTGTACATCAGCGTGCGAAAACTCGTATGGTGGTTGATTATTCTCAGACTATTAATAGGTTCACTTATTTAGATGCATACCCTCTGCCTCACCTTGATGATTTGGTCAATAAAATTGCTAGTTACAGGTTTTTCAGTACTATAGACTTGAGAAGTGCTTACCATTTGGTTCCTCTTTTGGAAGAAGAGAGAAAGTTTACTGCTTTCGAGGCCAGCGGGAAACTTTATCAGTTCAAAAGATTGAGTTTTGGACTTACCAACGGGGTAGCATGTTTTCAGAGAATCATGGACGATTTCATATCACAGAATAATCTAAAAGGAACTTTCGCGTACTTGGATGACGTCACTATCTGTGGTTTAACTAAAGAGGAGCATGATGAGAATCTCAGAAACTTCATGAAGGCTGCCGAGCGTTATAGAATGACGTTAAACAAAGATAAGTGTGTATTTTTCTCTACTTCAATTCGTCTGCTTGGATATGAAGTGCGACATAAAGAATTGCGTCCAGATCCTGATCGACTTACGTCTCTTCAAGAAATGCCTCTACCTCGAGACAAGAAAGAGTTGTCTCGTTTAATAGGACTTTTCGCTTATTATTCGAAGTGGATACCAAAATTTTCAGAAAAAAATACGACCTTTGATTGATTCTACATTTCCTTTAAATGAGATCGCCCAGGAATCCTTCTCCTCTATAAAAGAAGATATTATGAAAGCTGTGAAAATGAGGATTGACGATAAACTTGTGTTTACTTTGGAAACTGATGCCTCTGAAGCTGCCATTGGTGCCACATTGAGCCAGGAGGGTAGACCAGTCGCTTTCTTTTCAAGAACTCTCAATTCTTCTGAGAGAAAGCATTGCTCCGTTGAGAAGGAGGCTTACGCCATTGTTGAGGCCGTGAAAAGATGGCATCATTTTCTCTCCGGGCGACACTTCAATTTAGTAACTGATCAAAAGTCTGTTTCATTTATGTTTGATGTAAAACATAAAAGCAAAATTAAGAATGATAAGATCCTGAGATGGAGAACAGAATTAATGCCCTATTCTTTCGAAATTACTTATAGGCCTGGAAATAGAAATGCTGCTGCTGACGCCTTATCTAGGATTGTCTGTGCCTCATCGACAAAAATTGATCTTGTAAAGCTTCATAGCGATCTTTGTCATCCGGGTGTTGCACGTTTTTATCATTATATTCGAACAAAGAATCTTCCTTTTTCAATGGACGATGTAAAAAGCGTGGTATCTTCTTGTGCCATTTGTTGTAGAGTCAAGCCTAGATTCTTTAGACCTACCCAGAGTGTATTAATTCAAGCAATTAAACCGTTTGATCGTCTCAGTATGGATTTCAAAGGACCATTACCGTCTTCTACAGCCAATAAGTTTCTTTTAGTAGTGGTTGATGAATATTCCAGATTTCCATTTGCTTTTCCTTGCTCCGATATATCGTCTAATACTGTTATAAGTTGCTTAACCACGTTGTTTTCTATATTCGGAACTCCTTCATATATTCATTCAGATCGTGGAACCGCTTTTATGTCTTCTGCTGTTAAACAATTTCTCTTACGACATGGAATTTCGTCTAGCCGCTCTACCCCTTATCACCCTACCGGTAACGCGCAATGTGAAAGATATGTTGGGATTGTGTGGAAAAACATTATGTTGGCACTCGAATCTCGTAAACTGCCTACAACGTTATGGGAGACTGTCCTGCCCGATGCCTTACATTCCATCAGGACTTTACTTTGCACTTCAACAAACGCTACTCCACATGAACGTTTGTTTACTTATCCTCGACGTTCTTCTTGTGGATTAAGCATATCTACTTGGCTTACTACTCCTGGAAACGTTCTTCTACGAAAACATAATAGAAAAAAGGATGATCCTTGGGTGGAAGAAGTACAGCTCATTGATGTAAATCCTCATTACGCTCATATACGTTTCCCAAACGGAAGAGAAGATACCGTTTCTGTCGGAGATTTGGCTCCATGCGGAGACTCTGCTCCTGCTTTCACTGAGGATAAAGTGCAGAATGCTGTTAATGATGACATCTCCCTTGGTGGGGATTCAGAGCTTCCTCAGAATGAAGAAAACCTGATGGACGTTGAACGTCTTCCTGATTCTTCTCTTCGTCGTTCTACTAGAATTAAGAAACCTGTTGATCGTCTTAATTATAGCTCATTTTCTTAAGATAGGGTGATTGATATAAATTTGAAACCAACTAAATTAAGATCTGTATTTAATTGTACTTTTTCTAGGCTGAGTCAATTCCATAACGTCTGCTGAATTGACTCAGGTATGTAAATAGGTTTAAGTTATCATTGTGCTCTAGTTATGTTTATTATATTTATTAATGTATATATTATTATTATAACAGGTTGTGATTTTTAGAAGAATAAAGCCTTATAAACGAAGTATTTATTTTTGGCATCATTACAATTTATTCATTCAACCTATAAACGAAGTAGTGGCTCGTCATCGTCTATCTACACATAAACAGGAGTCTGGAGAAACTGTAGACGAGTATTTACGATCGCTTTACAAGTTGAGTGTAGACTGTAATTTTCGTTCGGTCTCGGCTGAAGCTTATCGGGATGAGTATGTGCGAGATGCTTTTATTTCTGGTTTATGTTCTCAAAATATTCGTACTAGATTACTAGAAAATAAAACTTTAAATCTAGCTGAAGCCATTAATCAGGCACGAGCTTTGGAAGTAGCTTTGAAGGACTCTCTCTCTTACGATATACTTAAGACTAATATATCTGTCGCTTCTGCTGAGTCTCATGAACCTAAGAAACTTGCGGGATGTTCTGTGGAATCTGACACCTCTTTTGATCCCATTTCTGCTGCTGTGAGGAAGAAGAACGAACTGTGTTATTTCTGCGGTGATTTCCGACATCCTAGGGTAAAATGTCCTGCTCGAGATGCTATCTGCCGAAAGTGTAAGAAAAACGGGCATTTTGCCAAAGTGTGTAGATCAAAAGATTACGTGGTGAGCGCCTCTACTAAGTTCCAATCTACTATACTTGCTTGTGTCTCTAACTCTTTAAGACAATCCATGATTGCTGTCTCTCTTAACGGTAATAGAGTTTAATGCTCTGATTGATTCTGGAAGTTCCGAAAATTTCGTCTCAGCTGACGTTGTTAGTAGATTTAATTTTGCAACCTACCCTTACAATGGCACGATTTCAATGGCTTCTTCGGGCCATCGCTCTACAATTTCTAAATTCTGCTCTTGTGAGTTGATGGTGAATAGACAGATTTATTCTAAAATAAAATTACTTGTGATGCCTGAGCTGTGCTCTGATATAGTTTTGGGAATACCTTTCCTTCAAGAACATTCTAGTGTCGAACTTAAATATGGCGGATCTAAACCTTGTTTAGAGATCTGTGCACTTGCTTCTCTTTCGATTACTCCACCTAGACTTTTCTCTAATTTATCTCCTGATTGCCGACCTGTAATGACGAAATCTAGAAAGTTTTCATCTGAGGATCAAAATTTTATTCTATCCGAAGTCACTCGATTACTTTCCGAAGATATTATTGAACCCAGCGTTTCACCCTGGAGAGCTCAAGTGGTTGTTGTACATCAGCGTGCGAAAACTCGTATGGTGGTTGATTATTCACAGACTATTAATAGGTTCACTTATTTAGATGCATACCCTCTACCTCACCTTGATGATTTGGTCAATAAAATTGCTATTTCAGGTTTTTCAGTACCATAGACTTGAGAAGTGCTTACCATTTGGTTCCTCTTTTGGAAGAAGAGAGAAAGTTTACTGCTTTCGAGGCCAGCGGGAAACTTTATCAGTTCAAAAGATTGAGTTTTGGACTTACCAACGGGGTTGCATGTTTTCAGAGAATCATGGACGATTTCATATCACAGAATAATCTAAAAGGAACTTTCGCGTATTTGGATGACGTCACTATCTGTGGTTTAACTAAAGAGGAGCATGATGAGAATCTCAGAAAATTCATGAAGGCTGCCGAGCGTTATAGAATGACGTTAAACAAAGATAAGTGTGTATTTTTCTCTACTTCAATTCGTCTGCTTGGATATGAAGTGCGACATAAAGAATTGCGTCCAGATCCTGATCGACTTACGTCTCTTCAAGAAATGCCTCTACCTCGAGACAAGAAAGAGTTGTCTCGTTTAATAGGACTTTTCGCTTATTATTCGAAAAAATACGACCTTTGATTGATTCTACATTTCCTTTAAATGAGATCGCCCAGGAATCCTTCTCTTCTATAAAAGAAGATATTATGAAAGCTGTGAAAATGAGGATTGACGATAAACTTGTGTTTACTTTGGAAACTGATGCTTCTGAAGCTGCCATTGGTGCCACATTGAGCCAGGAGGGTAGACCAGTCGCTTTCTTTTCAAGAACTCTCAATTCTGCTGAGAGAAAGCATTGTTCCGTTGAGAAGGAGGCCTACGCCATTGTTGAGGCCGTAAAAAGATGGCATCATTTTCTCTCCGGGCGACACTTCAATTTAGTGACTGATCAAAAGTCTGTTTCATTTATGTTTGATGTAAAACATAAAAGTAAAATTAAGAATGATAAGATCCTGAGATGGAGAACGGAATTAATGCCCTATTCTTTCGAAATTACTTATAGGCTTGGAAATCAAAATGCTGCAGCTGACGCCTTATCTAGGATTGTCTGTGCCTCATCGACAAAAATTGATCTTGTAAAGCTTCATAGTGATCTTTGTCATCCGGGAGTTGCACGTTTTTATCATTATATTCGAACAAAGAATCTTCCTTTTTCGATGGACGATGTAAAAAGCGTGGTATCTTCTTGTGCCATTTGTTGTAGAGTTAAGCCTAGATTCTTTAGACCTACTCCAGAGTGTATTAATTCAAGCCATTAAACCGTTTGATCGTCTCAGTATGGATTTCAAAGGGCCATTACCGTCTTCTACAGCTAATAAGTTTCTTTTAGTAGTGGTCGATGAATATTCCCGATTTCCATTTGCTTTTCCTTGCTCCGATATATCGTCTAATACTGTTATAAGTTGCTTAACTACGTTGTTTTCTATATTCGGAACTCCTTCATATATTCATTCAGATCGTGGAACTGCTTTTATGTCTTCTGCTGTTAAACAATTTCTCTTACGACATGGAATTTCGTCTAGCCGCTCAACCCCTTATCACCCTACCGGTAACGCGCAATGTGAAAGATATGTTGGGATTGTGTGGAAAAACATTATGTTGGCACTCGAATCTCGTAAACTGCCTACAACATTATGGGAGACTGTCTTGCCCGATGCCTTACATTCCATCAGGACTTTACTTTGCACTTCAACAAACGCTACTCCACATGAACGTTTGTTTACTTATCCTCGACGTTCTTCTTGTGGATTAAGCATATCTACTTGGCTTACTACTCCTGGAAACGTTCTTCTACGAAAGCATAATAGAAAAAAGGATGATCCTTGGGTGGAAGAAGTACAGCTCATTGATGTAAATCCTCATTACGCTCATATACGTTTCCCAAACGGAAGAGAAGATACCGTTTCTGTCGGAGATTTGGCTCCATGCGGAGACTCTGCTCCTGCTTTCACTGAGGATAAAGTACAGAATGCTGTCGATGATGAGATCTCCCTTGGTGGGGATTCAGAGCTTCCTCAGAATGATGAAAACCTGATGGACGTTGAACGTCTTCCTGATTCTTCTCTTCGTCGTTCCACTAGAATTAAGAAACCTGTTGATCGTCTTAATTATAGCTCATTTTCTTAAGATAGGGTGATTGATATAAATTTGAAACCAACTAAATTAAGATCTGTATTTACTTGTGGCTTTTTCTAGGCTGAGTCAATTCCGTAACTTCTGCTGAATTGACTCAGGTATGTAAATATGTTAATTAAAGTTATTATTGTACTCTAGTTATGTATTATTTTTATTATTTTTATTATTATTATATATTATTATTATTATAACAGGATGTGATTCTTTAGAAGAATAAAGCCTTATAAACGAAGTATTTATTTTTGGCATCATTACAATGTTAATCCCTTAATCCCCGTCCCTTTTTTGGCACTTAATCCTTTAAGCCCCACCTACTTTTGACTTTTTCCCACGGTCAGTGCCATCTTTTATTTGGCACTCATGGCCCTCAAGTACTAGTGCCAGTGCCTAAATCATGCTCTTTCCTGAGTGCCATTTCTAACTGTTTCTATCATCTTCTTCCAACTTCAAGCACTTTCAAGAACGTGGTACCTTTGCTAGTCCATGTCAACATGAGGTGGAGGACGTGCCAGTGTCAGCCACAGCTGGCATTGAGGGTCAGGTGTCATTGTATGATCCTCTTTGCAACATGGCTCTCATGAGACTATGACATCAAACGACTTTAATTTTTTCCTTATGACGCCATCAATATCTCGTGACTTTGAACCCGAAGGAGTTGAGTTTAAAAAAAAAAATTCAGAATCTGATTGACTCTCATGTCCTTAGCCGCGGGTGGGCCTCCCCGAGCAAGCGCAGGCGCTGACGCGGAAGAAACGGGGGCGAGATCGCATGTAGCGCTATCCGGCGTACGCGTGGAATAACGCAATGCGGCGTGAGAGCGCATGCACAAAAATTCATGATGTTGTCATGTTAACCAAGACGTTGTCATGATTGCCATCCTTCCTTAGTTGTTTTCTTTGTTTTTAAGTTTCAACACTTCATTTTTCGTCAAAAATGCAGAGTTCAAATCTACCACTGCGAGATTTCAAGCTTGCAAACTTATCTGAAACTATTTTTCATTAATATACTCTCATTCTATGACATCAAAAAACAGCTACTTTATTTCATTTAAAAAAAATATATTTTAAACTTGTGATAGTATGTTTCATACTTGTTGCCTTGATTAAAGAAATTAATATTTCAACACATTGCTTCATCTCCTAAATAACTCATTGTATAAACAACAATTCATCTGTAATCTTTATTCTTTTTTATATTTCATTTGAAATTTTATTGTTTTTCATTTTTATTTTGTGAGGTTTTTAAAATTTTGTACAGTAGGTAATTTGTTTATTTCAAGTTTTATTTTAAATTTTAAAGTTTCGATTCGAAGATTTATTTTTATTTTTAGTTTCATTTCGGTTTTTAAATTTTAATTTTCTACATTTCATTGTTTCATTTGAACTTTTATTGCTTTTCATTTTTGTCTGTAAATTTTGATATTTTTTCATTGTTTTTTCTCTTTTATTTTGTAAGTTTTTAATTTTTTAAATTTTTTACCTTATTTTTTATAGGAAACTACGTAATACGTATAAGGGCTCAATCATGACCACATACACTGGCTCACTCATCCAATCACATACACATTTATTCGCATACGCAGCAATTGTAACCAACTAAAACCAGTTAGTTTAAAATTTTATCGTTATACACACGCACACACTGTTTTACTTGACATATCAAATCAAAATTCATGTATATTACTTCTAACAAACACATCACACTCATTTAAAGCTATTAACCCGCCCTTCTAAAATATATTTGTCCCACAAAAAATCTTCCTAACACAAACTGAAAGCCTTTATTTACACTGTATTCAATGTCTCCCTCTGCATTCAAACACTTCTACAACACTTATCAAAGACATTGTGTACGTTTCTGTTCTAAGTCTCTCATCATGCGATATAAATCTAAACATTAAACTAACTTTTATCATTATTGCATGAAAAAAGGCATGTTAATATATATCGACATATAAATTACAGAACTTTACACTCATTGTTCAACCAAAACTATTCAATATATAATTTGAATCTCTATGATTAGCCTGTATAGCATATAATAAATTGATTCTTCATATACATTTCTAACCCTAAGTTCCACAACATTTACTTTAATACTCAATATACAATCTAACTTTTTAACACTTAGGCGTGATCAAAAACATGCCAACATCTCTCTGGCACACATTTCGTATCCTATTCCCTTCCACCAAAATCTTAATCTCCATATATAACCTTACTTTTAACACTTTGACATAACCAAACACAATTTATAGGATATTACAACCATTTCTTATCTACTTCTTTCATTGTATTTTTTAATTCACCATAGTACGCTAAATCTTTTATCATTAAAGCATAATCAAAGACATACAGCAATCTCTTTAACATATTTTATTGTTTTACATATATTGTCACTAAGCCTCATCAATATATAATTTAAATTCCTGTATTTAACCTACATTTTGTATTTAACGAACAAAGTAATGCTAGTATCTATCTGGTACGCAAGTTATATAATTTTTCATTCAATATACACCTCAAAACTATTCAACATTTAATTTAATTCTCCATGGTTAGCTCAACTTTATCATTAAGACATGAACAAAGACATGTCATCTTCTATCTAACATACAAATTGCACTACTTTATATTAACATTCAACATAAACTCATAACCATTTAACTTAATTCTCCCTATTCAACTTATATTTTCACATAAGTATGGTCAAAGATATTCCGACATCTCTATTAGCACGCAATTTATAGAACTTGACATACATTTCATACCCTAATCCCTCCAAGATGTGACTTAGGTACTATATACTACCTGACTTCAAATACTTTGAAAAGATGGGACAGATGTCATCATCTCTCTAACATACAGTTTATAAAGGCTTACATACATTTCTTATCTAAGTCTTTCATCATATATCTTATTTCGCAATAACCTATTTAACTTTCTATCATTAAAACTTGATCAAAGATATGCCTATTTCCCTTTAACATAGCATCTATTGAACCTTTATATGCACTTCATATCCTTAATCCCTCCAACATATAACTTAAATCTCTGTATTTAATCTAATTTTTGTATTGAATGTACGAACAAATTCATCCTCGTATCTATCTGGTACGCAAGTCATAGAACGTTTCATTTATTATTCACTTCGAAACTATTCAACATTCAATTTGATAATCCAAGGTTAATTTCACTTTATCACTTAGGCATGAGCAGAGTCCTTCCATCATCTATCTAGCATACAAAATTATAGATCTTTACATTAATATTTAGCATAAACTCTTAGACATTTAACTTAATTCTTCGCATTCAACTTAAATTTATCGCAAATATATGATCAAAGATATACTGTTATCTCTCTAACAAACATTTTATTGAACTTAACATACAATCCATACCCTAATCCAACCCTCCAACATATAACTTAATCTAAATATACTACCTGACTTTTTACATTTCGACAAGGTCGAACACAAATCATCAGTTCCCTAACATGTAATTTATGGATCCTTACCTACATTTTTAATCTAAACCCCCCAAAATATACCTTAACTCACAATGGCTCACTAAACTTTTTCCATTAAAGCATGATCAAAGACATACTGACATCTCTCCACACGTAATTTATAGATATTGATTGACATGCATTTCATTACATGATCTTCCCAACATATACCATAATCTCCATATACTGCAAAACTTTTATCACTTCGAAGTGATCAAACACATTTCACCATCTCTCTAACATGAAACTCATAGAACCTTATAAATTTTTCTTAACTAATTCTTTCAAAATATATCTTAATTCACCATAGCTCACTAAACTTTTTATCATTATGCCTAACCTCATCATCATATTTTCCAATACGAATGTAAATATTCTGACGTTATACATTTTCTTTATTACTATGCATTCGAGTTATTAAATTCATATGACTTTATATTTGTAACGTCACTACCATAAATTCTTTTGACGTTATACCTTTTTTGAACGCATTTCTTTCAAGTCCTAACCTGAATTACAAACCGTGGAGCTATTTTATTTTTCTTAACTAAGTGACGTCATTGGACCATTTTTTTATTTAACATGCTTTTATATTTTCTGACAGTCAACATAAAATATTCCTGTGCCTATGACGTCATAGCTACGTGGTTGGTTGTAAATTTTCCAATCAATTCCTGATATTTCATGTTTTTGACTCACTACATTTATATACTTATTTACTTTAACTCACTATAACCAAAGTTCTAAAGGAGACCATGTGTCTATGAAGTCATAACCAAGTAACTGGTCACTATGTAACCCTACGATTTCTGATATTTCATGTTTTTGACTCACTACATTTATATACTTATTTACTTTAACTCACTATAGACCATGAGTCTATGAAGTCATAACCAAGTAACTGGTCACTATGTAACCCTACGATTTCTGATATTTCATGTTTTTGGTCAGCTTCATTTACATTTACCGTATAACTATGTGTTTATCACACCTGACCCAAATGTTTAATATCTACGACATCGTTTTATAACAATACTTATTGTATTTATAATAAAAATTCTTATGACATAATAAATCAATACCATAATTGGATTTTATACGAGTGAAGACAACATTTACTTAATATTACATCATATTATTTTCAATTCATGACTTTATTTCTTTAATAACACCATGCTGCAATCCACATGTTCTTGGATATTTATTCCTTTTTTCTTCAAAATATTATTTTTAACCTTATTCCATATTCATTTTTCTATATTTCTTTCCAAGAGATCACTTTTTAAAGCTATTTTTAAACTTATTACACATTACATTTTCTATATTTCTTTCAAGCTATAACTTTTATTCCTATTTCAATCTTTATATTTGTTTTAAGATATAACTTTAAAATTTATTTTCAAACCTTTCAATAATAAATTATTTTATATCTTTTAAAAAATCTAGAATCCTTTATAAAACAATTTTATTTACTAAAATTTTATCGTTATTTTTAAGGCTAACACACTGATTCATGCAAAAGCGTATAAGAGCTCTTCTACTCCTCGTACGTGCGCGTGCACACACACATACATACACACACATATACACACTCTCGATGTGTGAATGTATATGTGCAGTTGAAAGTCGAGTATTTCCTGGCCTCAAGCTATTTCCAGTCCCAATTTGGGGACATGTACCCTAACCTGGAGGGTGGAACCCCTCACTACACACCCCACACCCACACAGTTACTCCGAATGTGTCAAAAAATGCAGAGCTCCAAAAATATCACTGCGATATTTCGAACTTACGAAAATCAAGTTTGAATATGCATGACGTTAATCACTTGACCACGAGATCTTTTTAATATAACAATATAATAATCTTTTTGAGTCATGTACATTAGTTTTACAAATTTCTAAATTTCCATTTTACCCAGCATTTATTTATTTTATTTTATTTCACTTTTCATCCTTTGCCTTTACATTTTATTTCACTATAAATATATTATTATTCCATATCATTTAATATATTCTAAACTAGCACCCGTTTTCTTCACAAAGCTATGACTAAAGAAATTAGTAATTTTTCTTTCCTACTAAGATTTTTAATTTTTTTTAGCTCAATACATTAAAGAACATGCATACATATGCATACAATACCCAACTAACCTCATGCACAGCATGAACGTCAAGTTTCTAAAGTTCTATGTTGCCCAACATTTGTTTATTCCATTTTAAATCACAGCATTCTTTTCATTTACATTTTATTTCAATAGACATATATTATTACTCCATATTATTTAATATATTCTAAACTAACACCCGTTTTCTTCACAAAGCTATGACTAAAATAATTCGTAATTTTCCTTCTCTATTCATATTTTCTTAATTTTTTTTAACGCAATACATTAAATTTTCATGCACACATATACATACAATATTCAGTCAGACTCATGCACACCATGTACATCAACATGCAAATTTTTAAATTTCAATTTTACCCAACATATATTTATTCCATTTTAGATCACATAGTATTTTTGGCCTTTACATTTTATTTTACTGTACATATAATATTATTCTAAACTATTTAATATATTTTAATCTAAAACCTGTTTTCTTCAGAAAGCTATAACTAAAATAATTTGTTGTTTTCCTTTTCTATCCAGATTTTTTATTTTTTTTTAATGCAATACAACTTCTCAGTATTTCCATTTCACATATCTAGCCTTCAGCTGCTTCATGAGCTACCATCTTCTCTGTTTTAAGTTTCAACTTTCACTTTTCGCTCATTCATAGTTCATAATCATGCACTATAAACACTTGCTAACTTATTAGAAACTACTTTTCCTAAATGTAGTGGCATTCTATGACACTGTAAACATAGCTACTTTTTTTCATAAAATTACAACGTATTATAAACACGTGATATATATGACGATGATTTACGAAGCTAATATAACAATTCATTGCTTCATCTACTAAATAACATATTGCATAAACAACAATTAATTTGTAATCATTTTTTTTTAATTTTTTCACGTGAATTTTTATTATTTTTCATTTTTGGTTTGCAAGTTTTCAAATTGTTTACTGTTTTTAAATTGTTTACTTCAGGTTTTATTTAAAATTTTAGTTACAGTTCGAATATTTATTTTTTTTTTTTTTTTCATTTTTTTTCTTTTTTTTCATTTTTATTTCCTGCATTTTAATGTTTCATTTAAATTTTTATTGCTTTCAATTTTTAGTTTATAGGTTTAGAAATTTTTTATTGTTTTCCTTTTTAATTTTGCAAGTATTTAATTTTAAAATGTTTCTTAACCTTATTTTGTATAGTAAAGAACGTAATGCCTATAAATAAGGACTCAGTCATGACCACAGACACTCACTCACTTACCAAATCACATACACATTTCCCACCCTACTCTCCACAATTTTACTTTAAAGTTCAAAATACAATCTAACTTTTAACTCTTACGCATGATCAAAGACATACCGACATCACTCTAGCACACATTTTATAGAACTTAACATACAAATCACGCCCTATTCTCTCAACATATATCTTAATCTCCATATATAACCTGACTTTTAGCACTTCGACATAACCAGACACATGTTATCCTCTCTCTAGCATGCAATTTATAGAACATTCCATGCATTTCTTATTTAAATCTTTTAACGTATTTCTTAATTCACCATAGTACGCTAAACATTTTATCATTAAAGCATTATTAAAGACATACCGCCATCTCTTTAACTTATATTTTATTGTACTTGCATATATTTGCACTCTAAGCCTTGTCAATATGTAACTTAATTCCCTGTATATAACCTACCTTTTGTATTTAATGTATGAACAAAGTAATGCTAGTATCTATCTGGTACGCAAGTTATAGAACTTTCATTGATTATTTATCTCAAAACTATTCAACATTTAATTTGATTTCTCCAAGGTTAAATTAACTTTATCGTTAAGGCATGAGAAAAGTCATGTCATCTTCAGTCTAGGATACAAATTACAGAATTTTACATTATTATTCGACATAAACTCAAAGGCATTTATCCTAATTCTCTATATTCAACTTAAATTTATAGCAAAAGTATGATCAAAGATATACCTACATCTCTATTAACACATAATTTATAGAATTTGACATACAATTCATAACCTAATTCCTCCAACATCTAAGTTAAGCTCCATATACTACCTGACTTAACACTTTGACAAGGTCGAACACATGTCATCATCTCTCTAACATGCAATTTATAGAAACTTACATAAATTTCTTATCTAAATATTTCAACATATATCTTAATTCGACATAGATTATTAAAATTTTTATCAATAAAACCTTATCAAAAATATGCTTATTTCCCTCTAACATATTATTTATTGAGCCTTTATATTCATTTCACACCCATCCCTCACTGTGTCATTTAAACAAATGGAGGGACATTACTAAGTAATGTAAAGCAAAAAACAAAACAAAAAATAAGTTAAAATGTTTTAAGCAAAAAAAAAAAAAAAAACAAAATTTGTTTTTGCAAGGGATTAATCTAAAAGCGAATGACAATATTACTTATTTCAAGGTATATAATAAAACCAATAATTGTATTACAAATTTTAACCTTTAGTGAAAAGAAACTCATCACTTCCTTATCAGGTAGATTTGGAAATGTCTCAATTTTTCTAATTTTATCTCTGATCGCCAGTATGGCATTCGTAATAAACGCTCTACTGGTGAATTTCTTTCCCTTCCCTCTTACTCTTGGTCCTCGGCTCTTCGGCATTTCAGTGAATCTTTTGTTGTCGCGCTAGACATATCGAAAGCTTTCGATAGAGTCTGGAACAAAGCTTTGATTTCCAAACTTCCCTCTTTCGGAATCTATCCTTCTCTTTGTGGCCTTCCCTCTGATTTCCTTTCTGGTCGTTGTATAACAGTTTTTAAAGATGGCCTCCGTTCATCCTATAAATCTATTAATAGTGGTGTTCCTCATGGATCTATCCTGTCCCCAACACTTTTTCTGCTTTTCATTAATGCCCTTCTCTCTATTACTTCATCTCCTATCAACTCTTATGAAGATAACTCCACCCTTCATTATTCTTTTCAGCTTGAAAGGCACCCCTCCCAACAATAGTTAATAGACGGAAGGAGGGTGGCCTTGGAGCATTTAACCTCTGATCTCTCTCGAAGTTCAAATTGGGGCATAGAAAATATGGTCGTTTTCAATGCCTCAAAAACTCAATTCCTTTATCTCTCTACTCGACACAGTTTTCCACGCAACTATGATATCTTATTCGAAAACACACAACTCAAACCTTCATTTCTCCTTAATATTTTTGATGTTTCTTGGAAAGATCACATTATTTCTCTTTCTAAACAAGCTTCTAAGAAGTTGGATGTTGTGAGACGTCTTCACACCTCCACAGTTGCTTGCTCTTTATAGGAGATATGTTCGCCCCTGTATTGAGTAGGCCTTACACATCACATCTGGGGTGGTTCCACTCACAGATCTCTCCTTGAAAAGGTAGAGTCTAGGGCTTTTCGTCTTATCAACTCTCCTACTCTCATTTATTCTCTCCAATCTCTTTCTGCTGGTCAAATTGTTGCGTCACTTTCTTTATATTAACACTATTACAACGGACACTGCTCTTCCGAACTCTCTCGTCGCATACCAACTCTTTAGAGAAGAGCTCGTGCGACAAGTCTTTCTACATAGTCTTATCCTTTCTCTGTCCAACTTTCTGGCGAAAGACTTAACCACTATGCTCAATCTTACATGTACTCTACTGGTAAAGTTTGGAACACACTCCTTTTATCTATATTCCTAATTTCCTATGACTTACACATCTTCAAACACATTGTCTCGGGAGATATCAGCCTTTAATCTGACCCGGATCCCGATTTGCTCCTTTTTCTGATGAAAATTTGGTAGGCCTCCGGCCTTTGGCCACCAGAGGTAGTATATATATATATATATATATATATATATATATATATATATATATATATATATATATATATATATATATATATATATATATATATATATATATATATATATATATATATATATATATATATATATATATATATATATATATATATATATATATATATATATATATATATATATATATATATATATATATATATATATATATATATTATTTAAAATTCTTATTCCTAAAGATCACTTATTTAAAACACAGTTCTTAAAATTAACTTTATTTTTGCATTATATATTCTTCGATGTTATTTAATATTATATCAGACTTATCCTAGCTTTCGTGGCCTGTATCAGTCCACCTCTTTCAGGGTCTGTCTGAGAGTAATCTGCTGAATAATTTTTAGTTCAAATCCTTGCTTCCGAATTAGTTGGTTAGTGCTAATCGTTCTCGTGTCCATTCAGTGAGAGTTTGCTTTATACTGTCACACGATGCGGATTGTTTTAAGTATTCGTTCATGGTGTTATCAATTTTATAGTTTCCGCTGTCTCTATTGAAGTTGTTACTGTTTTTTATTGCATATGATTCGTAGAACTTTCTGTATTTGTGATCCTTTATATATTTCAATGTTTTAAATCTGTCAATTTTTATCATATGTCCCTCCTTTTCTAGATGAGCTATCAATGGTGAGGACTGGTTAAATGTGCGCAAGTCATATAAGTGTTGATATCTGCGTCTATCGATGTCGCCAGTCTCTCCGATATATACTTCGTTGCACATATTGCAAGGGATGCCATAGATTCCTACGAATCATATGCAATAAAAAACAGTAACAACTTCAATAGAGACAGCGGAAACTATAAAATTGATAACATCATGAACGAATACTTAAAACAATCCGCATCGTGTGACAGTATAAAGCACACTCTCACTGAATGGACACGAGAACGATTAGGACAAACCAACTAATTCGGAAGCAAGGATTTGAACTAAAAATTATTCAGCAGATTACTCTCAGACAGACCCTGAAAGAGGTGGCCTGATACAGGCCACGAAAGCTAGGATAAGTCTGATATAATATTAAATAACATCGAAGAATATATAATGCAAAAATAAAGTTAATTTTAAGAACTGTGTTTTAAATAAGTGATCTTTAGGGAATAAGAACATTTAAATACATATATAAGTGCGAACTTAATTAGCGCTATTGAATAATATATATATATATATATATATATATATATATATATATATATATATATATATATATATATATAT
>SEYY01003670.1:0-22500 GCA_009176605.1 Armadillidium nasatum
CCGTAAAAGAGACCTAACGTACACAAGAACGTTTGCACGACATAGTAGCCTAGGGCTAATTATAGGCAGGAAAATATCGATTAAAATAAAATATCGACATAAAAAAAATATCGATATAAAAAAATATCGAAACTCAGAAACAATCTCCACCTAAGCCATATATATATATATATATATATATATATATATATATATATATATATATATATATATATATATATATATATATATATATATATATATATATATATATATATATATTGTATGTTTAGAGAGAGAGAGAGAGAGAGAGAATTCTTATTTCGCATGCTACCAAAGCGTCATGCTTTCGACATGCTTTCAAAGCTTCATGCTTTCAATATGCTTCCAAAGCTTACTCAGGTGGAAATTGAATTGACAAATTTATATCGAATTGAAAACCTTTTCAAAACATACTGCTTTTGTTTATCTGGTTACTTTGAATGATAATACTTGTGGTTGTGGCATAAAAGAAGTCATGGATTGTGTTGTACTGAAAAACTCAATGCCTATCGGTAATATTGTCAGCCTTGCAACCGACGGTGCACCATCCATGACAGGTAAGAAACAAGTGCTTATTGGGTTTTTAAAAGCGGACATATCATACACTGATTTCCTACCTGTACATTGTATTATTCACAGAGAACATTTAATAGCAAAATATTTTCAATATCCGCATGATATGCAGGTAGTTCTACAAATCGTGAACTGCATTTCGCTCAAGTTCATATCCTTCATAGAAGACATGAACAATGACGAGTTTCCTGATGATGTATCTTGGTACTGCTTAGTGAGATGGCTATCAAGTAAGCAATGTTCTTGGCAAATTTTTTCAATTACTTTATTCCCAATCAAACAGTTTATTTCAAGAAAAAGAAAGAATCTTTCCCTCAACTTTATGAACCCTCAGTGGTTGTTAGATTTGGCTTTTTGCAGATGTGGATCAGCATTTACAAACAAACAAATATATATAATATCATATATATATATTATATATATGATATATATATATATATATATATATATATATATTTGTTTCAATGCAGTCAAATAGTTAAGATTGTTAATTATTTTTATAGGAAGTCCTTAAAAACAATTGTAAGAAAGGGTTATAACATAGTGTAAATGCATATATATTTATATTATGGTAATAATATATTTAAGCTACAGTAACTTCTCCAATGCAAGATTTGGGGTGTGAACAAAACAAAAAATATATTTGACAACGAAAATAAGTTTTTTCCTATTTCAAAAAAAACTATTTGGAGAAAAAATAGCTTTTTAAAGGAGAATATTTGCATTTAAAATAAAGTTACTCTTAAAAAATTGTTTTCTTTAAAAATAAAAAAAATAAAAGAAAATTAACGCCGTAACTAATGTATAAGGGATTTAAATATTTGACTGAAAATTAAAATAAAAATATTTCTTTTAATTAATTCAAGCAATATTTCCCATCCAGTAGGTTCCAGAACCCTATGGGGTTCACCAAGTTTTTCCTAATCCGGTGGTCTGAAGATATAAGACCGACACAAAAGATGTCCAATGCCGATTGATTTCGAAATATGAAAACATGTCAATTATTTTGAATCAATTTGGATTATTTTGAAGAATAAACGTTAAAACTAAATTTGGATTTTGGTTTGTTTTTCATATTAAAGGTAATTTTTCCTAAGAGATAGTTTCAAAATAACAATGATTCCTATGCTATTTTAAGACATTAAAAAAAAATAAATAAATAAATAAATAAAAAAAAATAAATAAAATAAACACGACTGCAACCTCTTCTCTTCCGAGCTATACTCTCATGATTTAACAAATGTAAATTTGTTTTCTTTTCTTTATATTAAAATGTTAAACTTATAAACATTGTCAGTAACGTTTTTAATTACTATTTCAACATTCTCTCTTTGAAAAATCGGGGAAAGTAGAATTCCTTGCGTCGTTTTTCTGTCTTTCCTGTAAATAATGTAGGCATACTGACAGTTTTATACTGGCTGTGTAGTAGTTCCTTTCTTAAAGTATTTATTTATGATATTTTTGTTTCATTATATATATATTTATATATATATATATATATTCTCTACACTTTCGATCACTTGTTTTTTGTGAATATGGAACTTCTTCGCCACTTTTCTTACACTACCAATGTTTGAAAGGACACCAATTTAATATTTTTACTACGACTTTTCTTCAGAACTTTCTATAGTCACTTACTAGTAACTTTCTTTGTGGGGATCTGCTTTCATTATACGTCTTTCTAAACAGTCTCATCCTTTCCCTGTTCACCTCTCAGACAGACCCCTACACTTAACCACTATATCATCACTTATTCCAGTGATGAGCGAATCCGGCAACTTTCGAATCCGAACTTAAATCCACAACCCTCAAATCAGAATTAAAATTATTTTCCAATTTCACGAATCTGAATCCGAATCCTTAAAAAGTCTCTGAATTCGGAATCGCCCATCACTCTCACTTACATAAAAACCACAACAATAAAATTTAATTTGAAACATACTTCCTCACATTTTCACAAACCCTTTTAATTTCAATAAACGGCCTGTGTTTAGGCATATCGACATTTAATTTGGTTCTGATGTACATTTTCCAGCATATAATATATATTATATATATATATATATATATATATATATATATATATATATATATATATATATATATATATATATATATTATATATATATATTATATGATATATATATATATTATATATATATATATATATATATATATATATATATATATATATATATATATATATATATATATATATATATATATATATATATATATATATATATATATTATATATATATATATACTATATATAATACTTACTTACTTAAAAACACTTACAATATTTTTTACACATAATCCAATAAACTTTGCACGTATTAATAGTTTCGTATTATGTCAATGTCTATTGATGTTAGATCACAAAACTGGTATTAGTGTAAGAAATTATTATTGCTTTAGATCTGTTTGTTAATGTTATTCTTAGATCATTTTTCCAATTTCAGATATAACATCTTTTGAAAGACTGTATCCATTGAATATTTTTAACAATTTTGTTGTTTAATACGGCAAATTACTCTATAAACGGCTTATTAACTTTTAAAGCACTATTTTAATTTGAAAGGCACCCCTCTCAACCGCATTTAATAGAGGCAAGGGAGGTAGCTTTGGGGCAACTGACTCCTATTGTATCTCTCATTTCAAACTGGGGCATAGAAAATATTTTTGTTTTCAATGCCACCAAAACTCAATTCCTCCATCTCTCTGCTCGACACTATCTTCCACAAAACAATATATCTTCTTCAAAATCACACAACTCAAACATTCATCTGTCCTTAATATTCTTGGTGTTTCTTTTACTGTGATCTTTCTTGGAAAGATTACATTACTTCTCTTCCTAAACGAACTTCTAAGAGGTTAGGTGTTTTGAGTAGCCTTCAGAATTTCTTCACACCACCTCAGATGCTTGCTCTTTATATGAGTGTTGTTTACCCATGTATGGGAAACACATCACACATATGTAGTGGTTCCACACATAAGCTCTTCTCGAAAAGGTGGAGTCTAGGGCTTTTCATATTATAAAGACTGAAGGCGGAAATACGGTATGAAACGTTCACATTGTATTAAATAAGGATGTGGAAAAGCTTGGTATCCCTTCTCTAATTAGATTAAGGTTCTTCATGAAAGAAGCTAACTCAACTTTACATATATTATATATATATATATATATATATAAAATATTATATATATATATATATATATATATATATATATATATATTATATATATATATATATATATATATATATATATATATATATATATATATATATATATATATATATATATATATATATATATATATATATATATATTATTATATATTATATATATATATATGCGAGTTGTAAATCAAGAGTGAGGGTGAAGAGGAAACTATCGGATTGATTTAGCATAGGAGTGGGACTGAGACAGGGGTGTGTAATGTCGCAATGTTATTTAATCTATTGATGGATGGTGTAGTTAGAAAAATAGAGAGAGAAGGGAAGGGTATTAGGTTGAAAATATGGAGGGTGAATGTGAAGTGAATGTTTTACTTTTTGCAGATGATGCGGTGTTGGTCGCAGAATCTGAAGAAAAGTTGAGAATACTTTTGAGAGAGTTTGAAGGGAAATGTGCAAACACGAGATTGAAAGTCAATCAGCGAAGAATAAAGTTATGAGGATTGGAGGTGGGATGAGGAGATGTAGAAGGAGGAATGGAGGTGTAGAAGTGTGATGGTGGAAACTTGAGGAGGTGGATGAATTCAAATATCTAGCAATGTTGGGTGGGAGGTAAGAGTGGGACGGAAAAAGAGACAAAGAATAGAGTGGTAGAGAGAATTAAAGTGTTGGGGGGGGGGGCTTAAGAGAAGTACGGAAGAAATTAAAAATTTCGAAAGAAATAAAGATAAGAATGTTTGAGTGTATGTGTTTACCTTCTGTATTGTATGGGTGTGAAACATGGATGATAAGTGCTCGGGCGAGAAAAAGTTTTAATGTCTTTAAAAGGAAAGTTTGAGAGCGATATATAAATTGAGAAGATTGATACGATAAGAAATGAAAGAATAAGGGAGATGTATAAATGGAAGAAGGGTGTGCTAAAATGGTTTGGACAAATGTCTAGAATGAATGAGGACAGAATGGTGGGCAAGGTACTTAGATCCGATGTGGATAGGGGTAGGGGGAAGGAAAGGCCGAAGTGGAGATGGATGGATGGAGTGAGAGAGATTTTGATGGAAGTAATTTGAGTTTAGAAGAGGGTGGAAGATTTGTGGAGACAGAGAGAGATAGAGGGCTGTAGTGAAAGGGGTTGAAAGGCAAGAATAGGTAAGTTTGTAAGCGAATTGTGACGGGCACCACCCCTGTTATTGGGTTAGGGGGATAGAAGAGACTCAAGTTACACCTTCGAAGAACAAGAAAGAAACTATTTACAGCAAGAAGACATCTGAAAGCCTGAATTCCCCAAGATTGGGGGAGAAGGAAAAAAAAAATACACAAGGTTCAAATCCCCCATTTTAAGTTTAAGAAAGTGAGGCATTTAATATGAGGAAATGCCCGAGGAAGAAGTACACACTGATGCACACATTAACGTGTACACGCCACAGCGCAAAGGAATAATCTCTCTCTCTCTCATAAGATGCAAGAATAAAATAAAAGAAACAGTAATAAAAAGATAACTTTGTGTGTGTTATTTTATAGTGTATAATGATAATTAATAAAAATAAAATTAATAATAATATAAAAATAATAATAAAATAAAAAAAAAAAAAAAAAATAATAATAATAATAAAAAAAAATAATAAATAATAATAAAAAAAAAAATAAAAAAAAAAAAAAAAAAAAAAAAAAAAAAAAAAAAAAAAAAAAAAAAAAAAAAAAAAAAAAAAAAAAAAAAAAAAAGAATAATAATAATGGAATAATAATAAATAAGGATAATAAAATTAATAATACTACAATGGCAATATTAGTGGTGATGGGTAATTGGTGAATTTAGGAAGATCTTTATGAGCTATGAAAATTTGGGAGGAAGTATAACTAGGAGAGTTGCCGAAAAGAAAGAGTTCAAAAGAAAAAAAAAAAGAAGAGAGAATTATCTCCTACACGAACCGATGTTGAAAGTTCGGAGCTTTTTTTTGTGCGCTCTTCTAGTAATGAAAAGGAAAGCCTTTGGAAAAAAAATTCTGGAAAAAAATTCTGCGGTGATGAGTTCACAATTTCAGGATCAAATAAGTGGTTGCTTTATTCGAATGAATTCCAAATTAATAACTTCAAATGATCAGAGACAAATTTTCCAATTACCTTCATATGTTGAAAAATTTGTGGGGGGGAGGGGGCTAACCAACTTGTAATGGGGTGGGAACAACTCCTTTTCGCCTCCCCCATTTGCCCAAAACAAAATCTGTAATAGCTTCAGCATTCTCTCCTTTCGCTCAATAATTTTTTTTATAATAATGGCTCATTGTAGAAACTGATGCTTTGTTATAACCCTTAATGTTGCTATTCATTAGTTAATTTAATAAGGTTCTTGAAATAAGATAACAAATAATATAGTTTAAATAATGATGCCATTTGAATAAGCCAATGAGAAACAGGCTCTCTCGAAGTGGAATTCTCCCGCTTGAGGAAGGACGGGCAGGGAGAGAAGACCTCAGTTTAGCATCCGATTTAGTCACCACAGGACTCCTGTGGTGGCGAGCTAAATGTTAAAATTATCAAATTAATTTGGTGAATAATTTTACGTCCGGTGTGGTCGTGCCCTAACTTACGGCAAAAGCGTAAATATGGGTATGTCTGTATATTATTTCCCTAGTGCCAAAATAAAACAAATTTTTTTCCAATTTTATTATAACAATGAATAAAAAAAGATAAAAAATATTTTAATAAATAATCAATTAAACTTTTAATATTAATAACATATATATATATATATATATATATATATATATATATATATATATATATATATATATATATATATATATATATATATATATATATATATATATATATATATATATATATCCCTTACGATTAATATGGGCGGAGATTAGCAAAGCACTCTCACTGAGGGGAAAATCACCCCAATTAAAAAAAAAAAAAAAAAAAAAAAACTGCAAACAATGGTACTGATACAGTCCAAAAATTCAATACTGAAAAGCAATACCCACGGTATTAATAATTAAAACCCAGGGTATTAATACTTAATGGTGATTTCAACATCACTGAGGCGCTCACACAATGTAACTTTATACACAATAAACGAAACCACTATTAAAAAACTCTATTATTAAATAAAATAATAAAAACCATTTAATTAATTACAAAAACAGTAAAAAAAAATGTAGAAAATTTTCATATAACTACTTGAAAATGGCTTTACCACTTTTTTGAACACCTAATTCCTTGAGAAGTCAATTTACATATGGGGAGGATATCGACTATGAGAGGGGGGGGGATTTCGTTAACCCCCAAAATTTAACCAGGTTCACATTTTGGAATGAAACAGGGGGGAGAGGGGTAGAGAAGATGACTGCTTATTAAAATTTCAAAGATGGAGGCTCTTCCAATCTATAATTCAAAAAGATGATAGGAAAGGTATATTATAAACCTGGGGGTGAGGGGGGATGAGAGGGGGGGGGAAAGAAATTTGAAGTCTTTAATACCTTAAGTTGGAATTTGGGTTAAGATTACAATTAAGAGCTGATATATATATATATATATATATATATATATATATATATATATATATATATATATATATATATATATATATATATATAATATATATATATATATATATATATATATATATATATATATATATATATATATATATATATATATGCCAGTGTACAGGTACCGGTATTATGCACTTTGTGAGTAGCTATATAACGAAATGATATTATATGGAATATAAACGGATGGAAAGATTACTAATTAAAATTAATATTGTCTTCGAATGAGTTGTGGTTTACGGAAAAATATGACTTGAGGAAGGTGTACTATAAGGTATTGGAAATGGAGAAGGACTAAGTGTTTTGATCCATGTAAAATGGAAAGAAGAAAATTAACTTTTAAGTATCCTGGAAGTGCTTCCAAGAAAGGAAAAAGTGTGGATAGTGATATCGCAGAGAGAATAAGCAAATAAGGAAGAGGTAGTGGGAGTGGAAATCGGAGGAAGTAAGACAGAGCAAAAGATGAAAAAAAAAGAAGGATTGGATGACAAGAAAATTAGAATGGGTAGAAGTACCCTAACATAAATAAGATTCCTATTGTAAGTGTCTAGGTCCTGAAAAAATAGAAGGGAGACTTAAAGAGGTAGTGGGAATGGAAATCGGATGAAGTAAGACAGAGCAAAAGAGAAGCAAGAATTCCCTGACTCGTATAACAAACAACGAAAGAGCGAGGCCGAACAAACTGGGAACTGAAGGTAAATAAGAGGCAAATCAAATAAAAAAAAGGGAAAAGCGAATCTTGGATACCGTAGAAACAAAAGGAAAACTCTTGGTGATAAAAGTCATTTCTTCAAGGTGCGACTCTCCTGGAATTTGTAACGCATGAAAAACAAGGAAACGAAGAAAATATTAAAAAAAAAATAAAAATAAATAAATAAATAATATAAATTAAAATATATATATTAAATAATATAATAATAATAATAATATATATATATATATATATATATATATATATATATTATTATATATATATATATATTATATATATATATATATATATATATATATATATATATATATATATATATATATATATATATATATATATATATATATATATATATATATATATATATATATATATATATATATATATATATATATATATATATATATAAATATATATAAAATAAAAATAAAAAAAAAAATATATATATATATATATATATATATATATATATATTATATATATATATATATATATATATATATATATATATATATATATATATATATATATATATATATATATATATATATATATATATATATATATATATATATATATATATATATATACAACACAGTATAAAAGTATGTAAAGTATACAATATTAATAAACTTGAAATGCCATATTAAAAATATACAAGCTCAACCCATTCTATAATGAACCATATTTTATAACATATTTATATTTATGCTATACTTTAAAAAGGTCTGCTTAATTGTTTTGAAGTTGTAAGTAGTCAATAAACTACTGCTATTGTCAAAGAATTCCAAAGTGGAGTTTGTCTACTCACCAAACTACTAAACTACTGAACCCTAACAAGACCAGAACAAAATAAAGCAAATATAGTTGCCTATCATTCAGATACTAATACTTAAGTTATTAAAATTAAATAACATTTTGGTTGGTACCTTACATTGTTTTACAAATTTTATAAACCACCTCTCATTAAAATGAGAACATTATTATTATATTTTCAAAAAATATAAGCAAATACAATATATCAAACCAAAAGCATATGAGCAAATATCATCTTAACTTGGAAACTTATCTCCCAAAGGTCACTCTGTAAAAGGTAGGACATCCATATCATCCCTACAACGAGGAACATAAAGCGGTACACAAACATGCTCCCAGATATCTTGTGGATATGAGGAACAACTCTGCCACTCACCAGTTCGGAAATCAAAAACCTCAACAACGCCAGTACCTCGATCAAATGGCACATCAGATAAGCATCCACCAACAACCCACAAAAGATTATCTACCACAACTACGCCCGCATGAAATCTAGGTGTTGGAACATTAGTAACGACGGTCCATGTATCTGTTTCTAGATCATATCGATCAATAGTGCCAACCAGAACTCTTGTAGCGATCTCATCCTCGTACCAACCTCCACACAAGTAAACGTGGCCTCCATAAGTAACACTAGCGTGATCGGCTCTTGGTTTTAAAAGAGGAGACCTTGCAGACCATGAATTAGTTGTTGTGTCGTATACATAACAAGAATCTAGAACTCTTTCACCTTCTAACCCTCCGGTAATTAAAAGTCTGTGCCCGAGAGTAGCAGCGGAATGTTGAGCCCGAAATCCAGGTAATGAGGGTATAGGAGACCAGGAGTCTGAAGCAGGATCATAAGCCTTCACAAGGGCTTTCATCCCCATGATCATAAGGTGATTCACTAGACCCACCAACTGCGTACAAGAACCCTCGCACCACACTCAAAGAGAACCTACACCGTTCCCTCTGCATAGGTGCCATTGTACTCCATTTATTATGCTGAGGACTAAATCTAAATCCAAAAGGATGAATTAATTCTTCTAAAGACTGATTGAAGCATCCACCAACAACGAACAACTCGTTTTCTAAAACAGCTGTTCCAAAATTGCATTGTTCGACGTGAGGAATCGTTGTAAGGTGGCGCCACCTGCCGGAAGACGGTAAGAAATATGTAATTTCATTTGTAACTCCACACAGACTGAATCCCCCTACTTTAACAACTGCCAGTTCCAGTCCGCGGGTATTAACAAGTCCTTGTGGGGTACTGGGACTCAGAGGCATTTCTAAAGAGGACAATCTTAACTGAGGGGAACTAAGCCCAGTAATTAATCTCTCTACCTTTTGAATAAGAGCCTTTGGCACCTCATTCCAGTTAATTGAGCTGAGAAGTGTAGGGCAGTGAGGAGCTCTTTTATTCCAATCATACTGCAACCAATCCAGAACAATGTCGAGAACCTGCGCCTCACTACAATCCACAGGAAAATCACAGGAAAGTAAATGAGTCAATTGAGAAGCATTAAGTCGTTGAAAATCTGCTGTCTCACTAAACTGATGCAAATGGGCAGACATAAAAGCCGTAACTTTCTTTCTCAATGAATATAAACTGTAAGTTTCAGCAAGCATACTGACATCAACACAATTGTCTAAATCGAGCTGAGCCTGAAAAATAAAAAAATAAAATTGGTTAAAATTTTTACAATTAGTCTTAACTAATAAAATATGATACAATATCTACAAATGACGACAAGAGGCGATTAATCAATTAGTCAAGAAGTAATTTGGTCAAATGCTGGGTTTTTTTTTTTTCCAGCATCTGCAGCAATCAAAGCTGGCAAAAAACCAGACTTCAAGTACTTTTACCCAAAACTACCCAAGAAAAACCTGGTAAAACACTTATTATATATATATATATATATATATATATATATATATATATATATATATATATATATATATATATATATATATATATATATATATATATATATATATATATATATATATATATATATATATATATATATATATATATATATATATATATATATATATATATATATTGTTTTCACATTCCTGTAATCGTACTTGGGAATAAAAAAAAAAACTGGTTAAAAGAGTTCCCAGCCTCAAGAACCATGCGAAGAACTATATATATATATATATATATAATATATATATATATATATATATATATATATATATATATATATATATATATATATATATATATATATATATATATATATATATATATATATAATATATAATTAAATTAAATTAAGCAAGAGACAGCTACCCAATAGAATATTATTAAATGGGCACAATTTACTGAGCAATGATACCACCAAATTTGATTTCATTAAATGTAATCATTCTAATTAGAAAATTTGTATACCATTACATTACCCCAATATAATAATTTTACCGATACCGATACTCAAAAATATGCCGATACTTCCGATACCGATACCGAAAACGCGTAACTACACCAAAAAATAGGAGGAAATACCTGCAGGTAATTAGAACACGCCTGGATGATCGTGGGAACTTGAAAATGAGCAGCAGCGGCAAGAATGTCCAATATATTGGCCAAGTTCAGACACAGTCTACTTGTGTAGGCATATTCTAATAAGTGGTGAAGACCTGTGGCACTAACTCCCTTCAGGCTAATTTCTGACTGACATCTCTCTTTCATTTCGTCGGTGAACATGGCACGAAAGTACTCGCTACAAGATGCCAGAACAACTCGATGGGCCTTAATAAATAATAATAATAATAATAATAATAATAATAAAAATAATATCTTTAAAAGGTTTATTCGAAAACACTAAAACTCTTAAAATTAAATACTAATGGGACATTAAATTTTATGTTAAATACTCAGTCAACACTAACCATCCTTGGCAATTCAAACCCTGATAATCGCAATTGACAGTGCTATAATCAAAATATTTCTCTATAAATAAACAATACATATAAAGATCCTAATTATAAAAGACTAGAACTAGTTATAGTAAAAAGCATTATATATAAAGTTCCAAACTGCTCCTACCATACAATTCACCTGAAAGAAAATAATTTAGAAGTTAATAAAATATCAAATGTCAGAGAGCCAAGGATAGGAAAATGAGCTGACACAAGCATTTTGGGAACTGGAATCACCTTCTGATTTTCCTTTTGACTCCTATACTCATACTAAAAATTACTTGAGTAATGGATTACAAGATAAATGGTGCATGGTAGTGGTGCATGTGCAGAGTTGAAAGGAGGGTGGGAAAGGGTTACGTTAAATACTTAAGTACTTAAATGGCATACACAAACATTAAATAACTTTTTTCTCCAGTTTTTCAAAAACAGGAACAAAATCTGACTACAAAAACTCTACTTTTTTAGGATCTAAATTTTAAGTAGCCTCAAACATTATTATTATTATTATTATTGAAATAGGATATGTCATATTTAAGCAAGGAATTCACCACCACCGATCGAATGAATCATGGTGACCACTGAACTACCTTTGCGTTAATCTAATAGTTACCTGACACTAATTCATGATTTTTATAAAAATTAAATTTATAGGCATTTAGGGAACACAAAAAAATAAAAATAATTTAAAAATAGTAAATCAAATAAAAGTATAATCTTATTAATATTTTTGATAAATATACTTTAAGTTGTAATAATAAAGTCAAACTGAACCTTATTAAAAAAAAATTAAATAAAAAATTAAAATAAAATAAATAAATAAATTAAAAAAAAATAAAAAATTTGGTAATTATAGATTAGTGAGTTTTTTTCCACAGCCTTTATAATAATATTTTTTTATTTATTTTCATAATTTATAATAATTATTATTATCTAATATAGAATACAATAAACAAATTTTTGAGACAAAATAAATTTGTAACCTATTAATAAATTCATACTTATATAATATATATATAATATATATATATATATATATATATATATATATATATATATATATATATATATATATATATATATATATATATATATATATATATATATATATACACGCTTCACGAATGAATTCCTGCCCACCAGCGATAAGGGTGACATCCAAGAGCAAGCCTTTGGATCGAAGAGTGTTGAGACCATAGAGCAGCGCTCCAGTATGAGTTCAAGGGTGCTCCAGCTGCACGATGTTCAGCGGACCTTCTGCATCCACTTCCACATACGATCCAGCTCGAAATAGACTAATACATCATAATCTCTATAATCTGAAAATAATAATAATAATAATAATAATAATATAATAATAATAATAATAATAATAATAATAATAATAATAATATTCATTTTTCTTTTACCAAGTCCAGTGAATCCGAGTAAAAAAATTATCAAAATTTATTTTTCATTTTATTTATTTTTAAACATTTTACAACAACATTACAACAACAACAACAAAACAACAACAACGTCCTTTAATTTTAAAAATGAAAGTTACTTCACAAAGTCAATAAAAATCCTTAGAGAATTAGAAAAAAAAAAGTCCTTAATATTTTCAACGTCAATTTATATATCCTGTAATCTAATACACAATAATAATAATAATAATAATAATAATAATAATAATAATAATATAATAATAATAATAATAAGTAGCGTCACTCTTGCCTAAAGTTCGTCGGATCTCGCCCTACGATAATGCTATGGCTATTTTAATATGCCACGTAAGCCTTTTAATAATTTATTTCATGTTGAGAATGGGTTAAGTATAATACGTACGATACTATTCAATAATTTTTTTAGAATAGATAATATATAGTATTATAGTAGGAAATAATTTAGTTATATGTGTATTATTACCACTCGGTAACCCCTATTTTTATATTTTATATTATAATATATATTATATAATATAATCTACTCCGAAGATAAAAGCATATTGTTTATACTTATGACCCATACTACTTACCTGGGTTATGTCTGTAGTGAAATATATATATAATGTAATATGAGTAATCAATAGCGAATAAACTCTTGCTTATTATAATTAATACATATAACTAACCCTGTCAAAACATAAACTTTTATAAAATGGTAGTGAAACACTAAATATGATAAATATAAATTAATAACAAAGATTTTCTATATTTAGTATATTTTAATATCAATATTATATATTATATATTATTATATATTATTATAATATACTTAATATTATATCTACCGAAGCATTGCTAAAGAAAATTTCTCATTATTTGTTGAAACTACCCTCAAAATAAACTAAAAATATCTTAAAGCCTCGAGAAACAATAGAGATACAGTATAGTGTATCGAGTTAGGTTTAAATCCAGACTAAAAAAAGTATGGCGAAAATCCTGAATTTAGCCAGATGGCTAGGGAATATTTATATATTAAACAATTCTCATAGTTTTTTCTTTTTTACTTCAATATTTTCTTGTTTAATTCTGTTTCTTTTTGAGCAGCTTCTTTTCTACTTAGTGATTGATCATCTTTCTGATTTTGATTTTTGATCCTCCATAAAGATATTCAATTGAAATTTATATATATCTATGGGCACCCAGGGTCCATCTTCATAATTTCGACTCAACATTATATCTATTCATTTATATATTTCGAGCCTATTCTAGACTCTGTAAAAAATAAAAAAAAACAAAAAAATATCTGCCATTCATGCTGCACGCTGATTCTTTTATACTTTATTCATGAGTTACTAATTACTAATTTTGAAATAATTAGTTAATATGTGACTAGGAGCTTTTAATACTCCATAGTCGATTAAAATTATGATATTTGTTATTTACAGGCATACATAATATCTTTATCTTCTTTTTTCAAATCTCATAGTTCTTTAACTGCCCTAGAGTTAACCGGATGTGGAATCGTATGTCTTGTTCAGAAAAAAAATTTAATTTTTTTTGTGTCTATATTTTCTCTCAAAACTTTTATTATACAAATTTGTAATTTTCTAATTTTTTTCCCGAGAATGGCCAACACTATCATCAATTTAATTTCCTATTCTTCGACGTATTCTGTAGTCATAATTTATAATTTATTGATAATTCTTTATATTCATTCTATGTTTAGGCTTTTCACAAAGTAACTTCAACCGTGTTGTCGTAGTGCCATTGCAATTCTTTGTTTATCAATTAATCATCATTTCGACCTTAAAATTCCTACACTCTTGAATATCTGATCTAGTTCATGTTATTAGACATAATGTTTGTCAGTTTGTTTGAGCTCCACTTTAGCTAGGATATGACTTCTACATTCTCTGCCGTGTTTATGTATCAGACTACGGCTCACCCTGATACTCTAGGAAGCACGCCATAGCTACGCATCACGACTGCTAATTGGTCGTATCCATCTTTAGCGCGATTATATCCATATGGTGTCACAGTGTGGTAGGAACTTCCGCGGATACTTAAGGTCTATATCGTAGGGGTAAATACTATACTAATGGTAGTGAAATTCATAGGACCCTAATTACCGCCTATATATATTCTTTGTCACATACTCTATTCTAAGGCTTAATTACGACTAATGGCCTAGTACTCCTGCCCCTCTCGCTGTCGCTATGATTATGATGGGTAGATATATTATAATGCCAGGGTCGATAATAGGGGATAATTAGGACGAATATTATCGGTGGTATGGAGCGTTATTAACTCAAATATAGGGAAATGATAATACTGTAGTATATCCTACAACAAGTATTATTAGTCCATTACTCAATATAAACTTCCCGAGCGGTGAAGTGGCCAAACATTTATAGTGATCTCAGCAAATAAGGAGGAATAAGAAGCGGTCAGTATTAATACTAAATAGGTACCGTCGTATATATAGATATACGTAGGAGGGCGTGACGGTCTGGAGGGTAGGGGGTAAGTGGTAGGCGTAATCGGCCACTAGTAGAAGTACTAAGTAAGCATCAGATTAAACGTCACGAGACAAGGAAGAACAAAATACTATAATGGATAGGGTTACTTTGATAGTAATAGATGATACACACAGAAATAATTACAGGTCCAGGTTTATGCCTCCCCCCCAACATCATCCTTATCTCTCTCCTCTCCCATTAAAACGTGATCTTAAGGGCACTCTACGAGCACCTCAAAAAACGGAAGAACCAGAAGAGACGATCGGAGGTCATGGGGGATAGGAATGGGGGGAGGAACTGGGGTCAGGCAAAAATATATTTCAGGAGATCAGGTGTATATTATAAAATATCGTAGTATTAGTATAATACGTGAGTGATAAATTTATTATATACCTTAACATATAAGTCTTAGTATATATGATAAGCTTTACTTCATAACTTATTTCTATATAACGATTATAACTCGATTTTGTAAGATATATATAGTTACCTTATTACCTCGAATAAAATAACAACTAAAGTAGGATAGGCAAGGGAACAGGTGAAAATAATATTTAACTATATAATATCGAAAGGACTAGCTATTACACTCAGAAAAGTAAGAGGTAGCTCTATCATCCAAAACAAGAAATGGAGGTTTAGTTTAAAAAGGAATTGACGGTGCAGAAGGCAAAGCGACCCAGAGAACTCAAGAAAGAAATTAAAAAAATTATAATAATTAATTAAAAAAAAATTTTTTTTTTTTTTTTTTTTTTGTTATTATTAATAATAATAATCAGTAATAAATAATAATTAGTAGTAATAAAATTAAAGTCATATTTCATTCTAATAAAATATTTATATGAACTCGATAAGTGTGGATTACGTGTATAGTGATAACACACTGATCGTTTATGTTATCTTAATCAATGATAATTTATTAGTGATTTAATGTGATTTATAATTACGCATATTAATAAGAGAAGTTTTACTCTTAAGGATATTAAAATGAACTGAAAATCACGCACGGTCATTACAAATTAATCATCCTCTATAGAATTGGCATGAAGATATATATCAATAGACGTATAACGTTCCTCTTGACCAGGTCCCTACTATATTATGAATCCAGTTGACCTATTCATACGTATTGACCTATATAAAAGATCATACGAAATATGTCTTAGGAAACATATGGTAACAAATAATGTATCTCTGAGAAGCAATCAACGAGAACTTAATTTAGGAATACTAACCTCTAAGAAATAGCTTCTATTATGAACGATCTCCTCAAAAAAAAAAAACGAAAAGAGAAGAGTTAAGACTTGCAAAGACTAAAATAAAAATTCCTCTGACAAAAGATCAGAGCTCTTGTCAAGAGAAGAAGAGATTGGCACACATTCTCTGAAGACAGTTTCCATGACCTATCCAATTATATCCCTACAACGATTCGGTGATAAATGAAAATTAGTAATGATTCGAAAATGAAATACGTATTCGATAGACCACACACACAACATATACTAATATACATTGGTACCTAATTAATAAGTAATGATTATAAGAATGACTTTATAAATTAATCGTACTACCGTATTATTTTTATTATAATTAATTATAATAAATAAATAGTAGGCTTTTAATCTTACTATATATTATATATATTTCGACGAGTATGTATAGGGAATCTATAGTTATTCGCAATAGTAAATGAGATAATGTAGCAAGACCCCACTTTATTACACTACAACAACACACTCACTGACAAATGTCTAAATTTGCATTTGATTCCGATATTATATATCAGATAGATAGTTATATAACAACTTCCTATTAAAATTATAAGAATATTCTCTAGTAGTTATATAAATGATGATATAGTATTATATAAAGACTTAATAACAATGTACGCTTATACCCTATAATTACCTTCTATAAATAAAGATGAATCAGTATAGTTTTATATAAAGCAGCTCTATCCTCTTTATATCCGGACAGGAGGTCATGCGCCATATTTGCCTGAAGGTCCGGCCCGTGCTGACTGAGTGGGTAATATTGCTATAGATGTCAAGTTATGCACGTTGAATTCTACATAGGGCAAGAAATTCTGGATTTCTATTCAATTTTCATTCTCGTATTACCCATTTCTAATATGAGTTTGAACTTTGATCATATAAGGTAAGGAGATTTACTTAGATATGATAACATTCTCTTAAAAGCTGTTGTGACCTTTTATATATAGCTTTTTTTCTCCGGATATTTTAACAGTATAGTCTTCATAAAAGGAATTACAGTATAATTTCTAATTACAAAAATTTAATACTAATAGTGATATCTCTCACAAGATAAATGGTATTTAAAATTCTTTTTATATTGATTCACAATAGTTATAAAATAAATAATCAGGTTAATTAACCCAAGTGATTATAAGAACTTAGGAAAGTTGTGTAAAGAAAATTTAGGGATATCAACTTATATTTTCAACATATATTTCCAATTGCAGTAAAATAAAGAAAAAACAGTGTAATAAAACTGAACTATTCAATACTTGTAAATATTCTTATGTCCTAAACTTGCTCAATCATATTAGACTAGAATGCTCACTTGCAGCAGTATCTTTTTTTTTGTACTCTTATATTTTACATAAATTCTCCACTCTCAGCCTCGTAACGGGCAGGAATGCCACATGTATTCCAAAGGAGGGTACAGGGCACTCTAATCTAGAGCGAGGGCACACTTACATCTATTCTGCTTACAATCTGACCTATATACGCTTTCCCTTCTCTGTCCCTGGGTCAGACCATTCATAGTCTGCTCGTCCTTTTCTGTGTGTGGAAAGGTTAATACAGAGAAAAGTCGTTTTTATGCTTATCCTTGTGAGTTCCACAGAATATATTCGGTGGCTGATAAGATATAGATTCTTTGTAACAAATTATTGTAGGCGTCTGAGACCTGGGATTCCTATATATCCATACACTAATTTAATTGAGTTGCGACAGCAGGGACTCCTTACGTTATGCACCGTAGGACAGATCGCAATAGGCAGGAGGTATATGTGATCGAGAGCCATATTCTCTTCAAAAGCACTCTCGCATCTTGTTATATTTAATACCTTCGTAACATGAATAGAGAAGCATCGTAATAAGTTTCGCTTTCCTGCCAATTCACGTCGCGAGACAATTCGTAGGGTCAGAGGAGTCTTTGTAAGTAGGAACTAGTTTTTATTATACTGTTATAGCTTTTCTCTTATCCTTAATCAGGTAGTGATGCGGGAGAGTAGCTCTGGTAAAGCTCTCCCGAAACCCATCTGTTCAGAGTTAAGAGAAACAGTCACTCTAGAAGAGAGGGACGAAATAAACGGTCGCCGCATGTATTTACCTGATAGATGTTGGATTGCACAAAGATAGAAGCGTGGTCAGAACTTGAGAATTCATTCTACTTGCAATTTCTGGCAACCAGAAATCTCCACGTTGTCTTAGAGCGCTGCGTGTTTACGCCACCATTGGTCGTCCTCTTTGTTGGTCCGAGAAGGATTGGTTAGGTGTTGCTCTATGTCTGCGTAGACACGAATGTTAATGTTATGTTACAGTGAGACCCGGTGAGCCTCGAACGAGAGATTTAGGAAGTTTGTAGAAGTTTTTTTGCACAGAGAGAGATGAAGGCAGCTTGAGGTTCTTTAGAAGAAAGTTGATTTTCACCAAGGTGTGCTATGACCCCACCGGGATCAGTTCCAAAGGCATCGGGGCATCAGAACATAGAAATTAAAGCCTGGAAAGTGAAGACGCGAAGCACTCTAAGAAGCAAAAGAACGGGAGACAGATTTGAAATGAGCTATTAAGAATGCAGAGTTGATCTCGAGCTATAAGAGGCTAGAACAAGTTAGTAAACGTTGAAGTGGAGATAATGAATCTTAATGCAAAGTAAGATAAAGGTCTTGGAGATGAAAACGGGAACACCTGAGAAAACACGATGACAGAAAAGAGGCAAGAGAGTCGCTACCACTCATATCACTGCCGCAAATGCCGAAACGATTCTGAAGAAAAACGTAGGGACTACTAGTAAGCAAAGAGGAGAAGGAAACCCAAAGGAGGGAGCTTTGAAAGCAGTGGCGCATGCCATACCCAGCCAAATGCCTTAGATATGTCAAAGACCACCACACAAGGACTCCCGAAGTCAACACTCAAGGCCGACAGCCAAATATTCGTATAAGAATAGGAGAAGTATGTCACCAGTAGACATCGCGGCGCGCAAAGCATACTTTGATAGAAGAAGAGAATATCTCCAAATGATCCAGGAAATAGAGTTGAGAAAGTTTCAAAAATTTAGATAGAACACAGTGAGAAGGTGATATTAGAGGCCCTCGATATTTTTTCGGGAATGCTGACAAATGCACGCTTCAAGCATAGAGGAAAAGTATTAGTATTAGGCAATAGAGGTAGAGCTGACGAGGAAGCGCTAACTCGGACGCAACACTCCCTCAGAAACCGAGGGGAATGCCATCCGGTGCCACTGGCCTTCTGACGTCTAGATTTCAGGATCCCATGCACCAATCATGAGTAATTACAGGCAGAGGATGGACATCCTGAAGAGGAAAGAGTAGGAGGAGGGATGTCAGAACTAGCAGGGTAGATTAGATGAAAAAGGAGGCCTAACGATTAGCCTTTTAAGAGGAAGTATTAGTATTAGAACCATCAGAGCGAATAAAGAGGAAGAGGCAGATTTACAGAAGTTGTTTAGAGATATTTTTGACAAGAGGCAGAATTTTATCAGTAGGAGAGCCAGGAGGTCAGCGCACTTCCTTTTTATGAAAGTACGCTTAGCCGTCGAAGAACATCCCTGCAAATATTCCGAGCTGAATGAAAATTAGCTAGAGTGATAGGAGAAGGAGAGTTTTTCCATCACGATAAGCACTGTCTCTCTCGCGAAGGGCAAGAGAACAGCCGTCATCGAACCATGGATTTTGAGGAGAAAAAGATTTAGTTGAAGATGGAATGAACTTGCCCATCCCATCAAGGTTACGCCTACCTTTTAGCAGAGACGAGCGTCCCCCGAGACAAAGCAAGATTCACTCAATGATAGTTAGCAAGAAGCGGCGCATTGCCAATAGCCGATTAAGTGCCAGAAGTAAGCTTAGGGCATGGTGAGCTGTTGGAGAGAAGCATTATAACTAAGAACTATAAGATTAAGGTCGAGTTACCAATAGGGGAAAATGGTGTATTTATAACTAGAAGGAGTAGTGGTGAAGCATAAATCAAGTGTATTCAAGAATTGGTTAGGACGATCTGGAATGTGTGTGGGTTCACTAATCAATTGCCCAGATCATTAGGAATACTGATGATTGGGCCTCACTCCACCTGTATCAGTATGAGAGGAGCCCCAACCATTCAGTGTGGTTTACGTTGAAATCCCCTAATAGAAAGACTTCTGCATTTGGATGAGAAGAAGTGACAGTCTCTGTGAGAGTGTACTATTGAAAAAAAACTGGAAAATCTTTCAATTAGGGGAGCAGTAGCAGAAACAAGATAATTGTAGTGTAGAGACAGATTAAAGCCATAAGACGTCGAAATTAGGACATTTAGATTAGAGACGTGTCACAGGATGTTAATGTTAATATAGGCACAGACTCACCCTTTAGACGGAAATTGTGAAAAAAGTGTAGTTAGAGACAGAAGAGAGCGAGAGAGGAAGAATCCCTGTTCCAACTGGGTCTCAGACAGAAGCAAAAGGTTAGGAGAGAAGGTGAGGTGGTGTTCAGCAGAGGAAAAATTAGATCGAGGCCACGACGTTAGTAAAGTAAATGGAAAGCCCCCGTCTACGGCCAACCCATGATCACTCGAATTAGGCATTCAGAAAAAAAAAAAAAAAAAAAAAAAAAAATAAAAAAACTCCGTAAACGTACACACACAAACACACCCACAATCAAGCTCGTAACTTACACTTAAACACGACGCACGCAACGCACTTACGAAAAAACAATATAGTAAACTAAATATTTATATTAGCATAAAGTATTAAAATCAATATTAAAATTTATACTGTCTTATTAAAACAGATTATAAAGTAATTTTATGTTTAAAATTTAATTTTAATACGGTAAAATTTTTACTTAGAAAAATTATACTTATCTTTATATGTCGAGCGCACTGTCAATAAAGCATAATTATTAAAAACACTTAAAAAAGAAATAAAACACTGAGCACTATAAAAAAAAAATAAAAAAACAACACATTTAAAACTAAAAATAAAACAGAAACAACAACTAGCATAAGAAACTGACAGGCACGTCCTTTCACTAAGAGAGCTAAACTGCTAAGGGAGTACTTTACTATGTTTCAGGATAGGCTCGAAATAGCTAAATGTATAATGTGCAGTCAGAAAACTAGAAGAGGATCTCCGGGTGCCCAAAATAAAAAAATTTCAATTGAATCTTAATGGCGGCATCTAAAATCAAAGCACAAAGATGAACATTCACTAGCAGAAGAGGAGTGGTCAAAAGAAACAGAAAAGAAAAAGAAAATATTGAAAAAAGAAAAAAATCTTAATTTTCTTATATTTTGTTTAAAAAAAAATTTTTTTATTTGTCTAAATGAGCTGAAATTTTCAAGGTATATGCATTTTTTCCCGAAGTTTTAAGTTGATTTCAATCATTTTTCTGAGTCTATAACGGTTTGAAAGTTATTTGGACCCAAATGTTGAAAAAAAATGAATAGCGGGGTCAAACTGCTGGTCCACATCAGCTGAAAATTTTGCTGAATAATCTTAGCCCCAATTTCTTGCATTATTGGGAACAGATTTTTGATATCACGT
>SEYY01003671.1:0-15000 GCA_009176605.1 Armadillidium nasatum
TATATATATATATATATATATATATATATATATATATATATATATATATATATATATATATATATATATATATATATATATATATATATATATATATATATATATATATATATATTAATAATTTTTGAGAGATATTATATATATATATATATTATATATAATATATAATATAATATATATATATATATATATATATATCTCTTTTTCGGATTGTGTTATATATATATTATATATATATATATATATATATATATATATATATATATATATATATATATATATATATATATATATATATATATAATATATATATATATACATAGGAACATACGAAAATATATAGAGACAGTTAGAAGCCAACAAGGCCTATCGAGACTGTCTCAGTCCAAACAAATAATAACAATAACAATACTAATACATGCACGAAAGGCTAGGTCTATCCCATCCCTAGTTATTATTACATTCATGCAAAGATAAAAGTAAAACTAAGTCCAATTACACATGCAATATTCAATGAACCATCGCCAACTACAACAAAAAAAAAAAAAAAAAAAAAAAAAAAAAAAAAAAAAAAAAAAAAAACTGCTGTTAGGCTTAATCATAGGTTAATCTGTTGATTTAAAAATTCGTATATACCCGCCAATTTGGCTTAGTCAAGTTATACTACATAATACCCAAACCATCCATATATCTATCTAGCCCCCTTTTAAATTTGACAAGAGAATCACAGTCAACAATCTCTTGTGGCAAGTCATTCCAAAAATTAATGACTCTATTACTGAAAGAATATTTTCTTTGATCGAGATGGCATGGCTTCTTTTTAATTTTCTTATCATGTCCTCTAGTTATTCTTCCACGGTCCACAATAAAGTATTTTTCAATCTCTGTATTTTGTAAATATTTTGTAAACTTGTATCATATCCCCTCTGAGAAATCCCCTTTCAACCGAGAACATTCCTAACTCTTTCAACCTCTCTTCATAGCTCTTATTTTCAAAGCCAGAAATCATCCTTGTTGCTTGACGTTGTACTCTCTCTAGCATATCTATGTCTTTTCTTAAATGAGGAGCCAAAACCTGTGCACAATACTCTAATAATGGCCTAACATAGCTAATATATAGCTTGCTTAAAACCTCTTTGCTCTTGTAAACTACATTGCGATTAATTATGCATACCATCTTATTACCTCTATTCCTTGCTCCCAAACACTGATCCCCCACCTTCAGATTACTGCTAATAATCGCACCTAAATCCTTTCCTTGGTTTACAGTCTCAAGCTACTCCCCATTCATTTCATAATTAAATCCTTCATTTGAGTAGCCTACATGAAGAACTTTACATTTTTTACTATTAAAGTTCATTTGCCCCCTCTCTGCCCCACCAAGAAGTCTATCTAGATCACCTTGAAACTTTATACATCCATCATTATTCTTTACTTAGGTGACCACTTTGATATCATCTGCAAACTTAGAAACCTTACATTTAAGACCTTTGTCTAAATCATTTATATATTTAAGGAACAAAAGTGGTCCCAGCACAGAACCCTGTGGGACCCCACTCTTCATCGTTTCCCATATATATATATATATATATATATATATATATATATATATATATATATATATATATATATATATATATATATATATATATATATATATATATATATATATATATATATATAAATAAAAAAGTCCTAGCCTAAAAGGATTATCAAACGTGAAATTTTTGTTTTTAACTGCACGTGGTTTTATCAAATGATGTTAAGAGAAATAATCATTCGGAAAAGTAAATTAAAAGAAATAAAATAATATATATAAAAAGAAGTTAAAAATAATCCTTTCAAACACTCTAAAAGTAATTCTGAAAAACCGACACCCTATCACACTTTTTTTCAAACAAAATATTATTCAGAATGATATGAAACTTTAAATAATTCCAACATATCGATACTAATAAATAAAGTATCGAAACCGCCTATATTTCCACATGTTCTTTATCAAAGAATCTCTTCTCTAGTAAAAAGGGTTTTCTGTCCAATTTTATGGACTTTAAAATGGTTTAGTAGAATAATTTAATTTTTTGGAAAATGTGACTCCACTTCAGCTGCTCGTCCATGAACGTGGCTTGAAAAATTTGAACTCTATATTATAATAATAATAATAATAATAATAATAATAATAATAATAATAATAATAATAATGATAATAATAATAATAATAATAATACCCATTATGAGAGTGTTGCTCTCCACTGCATAGAGTACGATTCATACATCTGTAGTGATTTCTCGCGTACTGATCTTCTCGAAAAGGTGGAGTCTAAAGCTTTTCGTAGTATCAACTCTCCGTCGAACTGTTTGCCTCATTCTTCTTATACCATCGCTATTACAATGAGGACTGCTCTTCTGAATTCTCACGTCGCATACTTCCTCCATTGAGAAGAGTTCGTGCGCCAGTCCTTTCTACGCAAACTTATCCTTTCTTTCTCGAACTCTCTGACCCCAGACTAAACCGCTGTGCTCAATCTTTCATTCACTTCTACTGGTAAAGTCAAGAACACGCTCAATTTATTTGGTTCCCTAAATTCCCCCGAATTACACACTCTTAAACGCCGTGTGTTGGGTTTGAACGTGTCAGCCTTTAACTCTACCAAAATTCCCTCATTTCAACAACTATGGTGGTAATTAGTAGGCCTATAACTTTTGCTCAGCAAAGTGGAATATATATATATATATATATATATATATATATATATATATATATATATATATATATATATATATATATATATATATATATATATATATATATATATATATATATATATATATATATTAATTTTAATTAGAGTTGTAATCTAAAAAAATTATCAGAGGTGAAATTTATATTTTTATCTCCACGTGGTTTTCAAAAAATAACTTTGATATGAGAAACGTTTCAATCACCCCAAATAATTATTTTGGAGAAAAAAATTAATTTAAAAAAAAAAGAAAAAGAGATGAAATAATAATAAAAAATAAATTCACTAACACTTACATTGAAAGAAATATTTTTTCCTTTGAAGCACTTTAAACTAAAATGGAATTTAAGCCACACTTATTCCAACAAAAATTTATTCATTTATATATATATATATATTATATATATATATATATATATATATATATATATATATATATATATATATATATATATATATATATATATATATATATATATATATATATATATATATATATATATATATATAGGTAGATCTAAAAGAATTATCAGAAGTGAAATTCCTGTTTTTTTTAACTCCACGTGGTTTTAAAATATTTTTTTTGATATGAAAAACGTTTCAATCACCCTAAATAAATTATTTTGGAAAATAAATTAATTAAAAAAAGAAAAAGAAAATATAATAAAAAAATAAATAATAAAAAAAAAAAAAAATATAAATATATATATATATATATATATATATATATATATATATATATATATATATATATATATATATATATATATATATATATATATATATATATATATATATATATATATATATATATATATATATATATATATATATGATTTGGCTGTCGTCGTGAGTAGAGGTGCTTAAACCAGAAGGGAAAAGAAAGGATAGAAGAATCAGATGGAAGAGAAGAGAAGAGTAGAGAAGAAAAGTGAAGAGAAAAGAAGAGAAAAGAAGAGAAGAGAAGAGAAGAAGAAGAAAATTTGAAGGATTATTGACTAGAATTATACTGAAAAGGAAATTATTTTTCGAACTTAAAATAATAATAGATTTATTTTAAATAAATTTTTTAAAAATATTTTTCATAAAAAAAATTTAATAATTATTAATCTTATTATCAAAATTTTGTGGAGGAGCAACAAAACTTTCAAATAACATACTTTCGGCCTAAGTGAAAATTTCAACATTAGCATTACGAATTTAAAATTTAAAACACGAGATTGGATTGGGCGACAAGGCTGGATCATGAAGATAGTTCTTTCGCATGGTTCTAGGGTCTGGGATTCCTTTTAACCAGTTTTTTTTTTCCCCATGTACGACTGCAGGAAATTTTCCTGCAGTTGACGCCACCCTGCATTATGCGGGATACGGTGTGATGTATAAAAAAAAAAAAAAAAAAAAAATATATATATATATATATATATATATATATATATATATATATATATATATATATATATATATATATATATATATATATATATATATATATATATATATATATATATATATATATATATATATATATATATATATATATATATATATATATATATATATATATATATATATATATATATATATATATATATATATATATATATATATATATATATATATATATATATATATATATATATATATATATATATATATATATATATATATATATATATATATATATATATATATATATATATATATATATATATATATATATATATATATATATATATATATATATATAGCTCCACGTGGTTTTCAAATAATAAATTTGATACGAAAAACGCTTCAATGACCCTAAATAATTATTTGGGAAAGTAAATAAAATAAAAAAAAGAAGAAAAAGAGATGAAATAATAGTAAAAAATAAATTCACCAACACTTACATTGAAGGAAATATTTTTCCTTTGAATCACTTTAAAAAATAATTCACTTAAAATGGACTTTTTACCGAACTTATTCCAACGAAAATCTCTGGATGAATGATTTGAAACTTTAGATGATTCCAACAGTATCGATATCGATATCGATACTAGTTGATAAACTATCGGAACCACCGATATTTCTCCCTAACTCTTTTTCCAAGGAAATTTTACTCGAGTTAATAAAAAGGCTTCCGATCTAATTTAATGGGACTTAAAATGATCAAGTCTAAATTTTTAACTCCTTGGAAAAGGTGATTCTATTTTATCTTCCTTTCCATATATGTTTCCTTCAAAAGTTCCACCCAATATTAGTAATAATAATAATAATAATAATAATAATAATAATAATAATAATAATAATAATAATAATAATAATAATAATATAAGAACAGTAAAAAATAATAATATAATAAAAAATAATAATAAAAATAATAATAATGATAATAATAATTGTAATTATTTAAAAATAATAATTAATAATAATAATTATAATAATATAATAATTATAATAAAATAAATAATAATAATATATAATAATAATAATAATAATAATAATAATAATAATAATAATAATAATAATAATAATAATAATAATAATAATAATAATAATAATAATAATAAAATAATATAATAATAATAAATAATAAATAATAATAATAATAATAATAATAATAATAATAATAATAATAATAATAATTAATAAAAATAAAAATAAAAACATAATAATTAATATTTTCAGTACAATCATCACCATTAATGTTATCTCAATCTTACATGTACTCTACTGGTAAAGTCTAGAACACATTCCTTTTTTCTGTTTTCCCAACTTCCTTTCATTTTCACACTTTTAAACGCAGTGTATCGTGTTATGTCGGCCTTTAACGAATAGGACTTGATAGTTTTAGAACTCCGGTCGGTGGATATTGGTAGATTTCATGTCTTTGCCCACCTCTGGTGGGCAAAGGCCAGAGGGCGACTAAATTCCCCCGGAGTTGGGAAAGATCTATCATATCCTGGTCGATGGTGGCCGACGTGTCCAGATACACGGCGTTTGAAAGCATGCAAGTCAAAGGAAGTTGGGAAAACAGATGAAGGGAGTGTGTTCCAGACTTTACCAGTAGAGTATATGTAAGATTGAGCATAGCGGTTAATTCTGGGGTCGGAGAGTTGGACAGAGAAAGAATGAGACTGTGTAGAAAGGCGTGTTGCACGAACTCTTCTCAATGGAGGAGGTATGCGACGAGAGAGTTTAGAAGAGCAGTGTCTCTTGTAATAGCGATATTAAAGAGAGAGTGACGCAACAATTAGACGGGCAGAAAGAGATTAAAGAGAGTTAGTAATTAGTTAGTAATACCAGATGTGTCTTCTGCCTCACCATTGTTTAACCATAATATTTTGAATAACCTTAATAAATCCATGTAAGAATTAAACTATACTCATTTATAAGTGTCTCTTAAAAGTGCTATTAAAATAATAAATAGTGACCAGTGTTTCTAATTAAAAAATCAACACTCCAGGAAATTAAGGTCTGCAATCAGAAAAGAGACGGCCTACATTGGTGACCTGGAGTCCTTTTTAAGTGCATTAACATTATATTTCTGCAGTGCAGTGCTTTATTGTTTTTCTATCAGCTGCTGTGGATTGGCAGAAGAGCCTATACAAGTTTATTTATTTTCTCGGATGACTTATTGAAGCTGAATAAATTTTATTTACGAAAGGTCTCATTCCCCACCTTTCCACGAGTATCTTCATTTGGGGAGAGAGAGACAAGGGATGGAGGGAATATTTCAAACCGTGTAATTTCAAGCTGTCTCGGTTATCCTATTCTTCTGGTTTACTTGCAACTTCCTTTCCCCGCGGATCAACAACATTCAGCGTACCATTCTGCCTCTTTCTTAAATGTCTGATCAGAAGAAACAGACGCATTTTCTCCGTTTTCCACCTCCCACTCGCTCACCTTGCCGCTACTCTCCTACGATGGAGTGCGTTCGTTTCAGAAGAAGCAGATGGATTTACCCCGTTTTCCAACTCCCACTCGCTTGTCGTGCTGCTATTCCCTCAAAATGGAGTGCTTGAACAATTAGAAGTTTACTCATTTTTTTTCCTAATTACCAATAATGTGTACTACATAATAATAATAATAATTTTGCAGTTTTTATAATTTTCGTAATTTCAATTGTTTAGCTTAGGATATTTTAATTTAAAAATACTCTTGTTTTTTTCCTTTGTTCCCACTACATGCAACTTTGCTCTTTGCCTCCTTTTTATTTTCGTGCTCGTTTTTCTATTCCAGTTTTCGCTCGCTTGGACTTCGTTCTTGTCGTTTTCCGTCGTCTTAAATAAGACCGCCTCCAACGACTTGATACATTTTCAGCCCTACCTCCTTTTCTCTGCCTACCAATGTTCTCTCTCTCTCTCTCTCTCTCTCTCTCTCTCTCTAACTCCTTTTTTTCTTTTCTTTTTTATGTGCTTGGAAGAAGGATGGCTGTCTAAGGTGCGGTTACAGTCGGACTACCATCCCACCTCGTCCACATTTCAATTTGATAATTAAATTTGCCAAAGATTTTATTAAGATCTTATATTTTACTTTAAGGGAATTGCTTGACGAGAAAAAGCAGCGAGAGAATTGTTGAATGAATCAAATTTGAGTGTTTTTCTTCAATATAAGATTGCTTGCTATTGTTTCTTTAGAGATATGGCTCAATGTTTGTGGCGATTTCATAACAAAGAACAGGAGTTTAAAAACACTTTTATTAAATATGATTCTGAAAATCCTCTGGTATTGTGGACAAAATATTTTGAAGAAATTTGATGATTGCGATGTGTATATTGATCATTTAATAGCAAATTTATAAAGACATGCAACTTCGGTTCAAGGACCTACTAGAATTTAACATCCTAGATTAGGTACTGATTCCATTTGAGGTAAATATTGCTGATATTGAAATTGATTTACAAGAGGAACTTGTTAAATTGCAGTATGATGAGACGGTCCGAATTATATTCAAAAAAGGAAAGCACAATGTAAGGAATAATAGGGACATTGCATGCAAATATCCACTTTCATGGAGTAATGCTAAAATGTATGTTATTGTTTTCCCATCATCTTATCTTGTGGAATCTGAATTTAGTCCTGTAACAGTTGCTAATAAAATATCGTAATCGATTTGTTTTAGTAAAAAGGGGTGATCTTCGTCTGACTCTCACAAAATGGGAGCTAGATATTAAAATATTAATATCAAAACATCAGTCACAAGGATCTCATTAATTGGGCCTATTAGTAGGGATCCTATTTTAGGGACCAACCGGGGCTGAAATTTTGCCGGGGCCGAGGCCGGGGCAGGGGTTGCCTAAAATTTGTGAAGAGGTCAAAAGCACTAAAATTTTTGGTTAAAACAATTAGATATAAAGTTAATTGAGGTTTATTTAATTATAAGAAATTCGTAGAATAGCCAACATTCACTTAAATTAATGATTATATGCATTTTCTCTGGAAAAATGTCAGAAAATTTCAGATTTTGTATAATAAAAAGTCCAAAAATTAAAAAAAAAAAAAAAAAAATTTTTTTTTTTTTTTTTTTTTTGATTCATATTAGTGATTCAACAGCTTTATCTATAAGCCCACAAAGTACAGTTTGAAAAAATGTAAGATATAAAATTATCAATATAACCTATATTTATACATATCATTGCTATAACATAGCTATATCAAACTTGAATCAATTAGCTACATTATTTAAAAATTATTTTTTTATACTTTCAATCAATATGTTTAAAATATCAGTTTCAGCAGAGTATGGAAGTACTTTACAATGTTTCAGGATAGGCTCGAAATAGCTAAATGTAACATCTGCAGTCAGAAAATTAGAAGAGGACCTCCGGGTGGTACAAGTAAAAAATTTTCAACCAAATCTTTATGGGGGCATCTAAAATCAAAACACAAAAATGAACATTCACTAGCAGAAAAGGAGTAGTCAAAAGAAACCAAAAAAAAAGAGAAAATTTTTAAAAAGCAAGAAGAAATATCTTAATTTTCTTATATTGTTTGATTTTTTTAATTATTATTATTTGACTGATTGAGCTGAAATTTTCAGGGAATATGCATTTTTTCCCAAAGTTCTGAGTTAATTTTGAGCATTTTTCTGAGTCTATAACGGTTTGAAAGTTATTTGGACACAAAGTTGAAAAAAATAAATAACGGGGCCAAACCACTGGTCCACATGAGCTGAAAATTTAACTGAAAAATCTTAGCCTCAATTTCTTGAATTGGTGAGAACAGATTTTTGATATCACATCTAGAAAAAAAGATATAAGCACGGAATTTTTTTTTTTAAAAAAAAAAATCGTACCCTTCCCAAGAAAAAAAATATTTAAAAAACACGCTACCTATTATTTTTTTTTATTTTTATTTATTGTTTAGAGGAGGAACAGGGCTGCAATTTTTATTTAGTGCATTATTAAATGCTTTTTGGTTGAAGCGAGATATAGCCTCTCAAACTTTGGAAATACTTGAAATTTGGTCAAAAATGGACCTTTATTTGAGAGGCTATATCTCGAAACCAACGACTCGCATCGAATAAAGTATAGAAAAGAATTTGTAGCCCCATCCCTTCTCTATGCACCCTACTAAAATAAGGAATGTTATAGTTATAGTTTTGTTTTAAATTTTATTGACCGAAAAGGTGGATTTTTTTCTATAGTTGTTTAGTTTTGGGCTTATAAATTTTTTTCCTATAACTCTGGGAACAAATGTCTGTTACATGTTTTCGTTGCTAATAGAATTATGAATATACATCCAAATTTCAAGTTATTCCGAAAAGTGGTTTGGCCCCGCCATTCATTTGAAAAGGGTCAACTTTCCCCTCAAAAAAAAAAAAATAGCAGTTATAGACTCAGAAAAACGCTAGAAATGGACTTTTTTTCACCATGAAAAAGCTATATACACTAAAAATTTCAAGAGATTCGGCTGAAAATTAAAAAAAAAAATTTGGATTGTCTCCTCAAGTATAATTTGCCATTTTAACCCCGGTAGGAAACCCCGGTTTTCCCTGATTTTTAGCCGGGGCTGGGGCCGGGGTTAGCAGGGGCCGGGGCCCCGGTCGGTTCCTATCCTATTTGATAGCATTGGGATTAAATTTGTATAAATTTTTTGAAATATTAAATTTTTTTTTTTTTACTAATTCTGACATTACAATTAAAAATACGTTTAAGTTTTATCAATTAAAATTTTCAAAATTTGTAATATAGATTTTTTTATATATTATATCGGTTGGATTAATTATTGGCTTTTACTAACATAAAAATAAATATTTAATTAAGGAATATTACTTATGAGTGTTTGGGGGTCTACATATGTAAAGTTGGGATTCAGGGGATTCATATGGGAGTGAAAATACGTAAAGTTAGGACTCAAAGGGTTCAAATGGGGGTCCACATGCGCAAAGTTATTCCTCAGATGGTTCATAAGGGGGTTCACATATGTTAAGGTTAGGACTCAGAGGGTTCACAGACAAAAATCGTTCTAGAGCATCAAATGTTCACTGCAACTGTAGGACGCTCGTCTTTAAGTAGCCATTCGTGCAGCTGACGTTCCACCTATAACTACACGAAACCATCTGCAGTCCGGTATTTGTTGTTATAGTAATTGTCTTCTTGTTCCTTTGCTTTGTCTTTATTTGTTAATAAAGAAGATAATCCTCCTTCGTCATTCACTACCCTGAAGTGTGGCTAGACATTACCATCATACTTACACAAGAGTCTAGCATAACACTAAAGTATAATATAAATATTATTACTTTTTTTTATTAGAAAAAAGTGTAATAATTAATTTCATAACATTTTTTTTTTTTGTGTAGTAAAAAAAAAAAAAAAAAAAAAAAAAAAAAAAAAAAAAAAAAAAACAATTGAGGAATAATGATGAAAAAAAAAAACAAATTAAAAAATTTTTATTTTATTTTAACTTAATAGGTACGATAGAATCTCAATTAAAAGGAATATATTAAAAAATAAAATAAAAAAGTAACAAATAAATAATTAAATAAAACCTCAGGAAAATTAAAACAATTTTTTTTATAAAAGAGTAAGGCTTTCGAAGGAACAACCGTCCTTCCTCTTTCTGGCTCAAGGTTAATACTAAAAAATTAAAAGGTGGGTATAAAAATAATCCTAAAAGTTAGTTGGTTAATTAAATGAAGTTGTAAAGATTTTTAACAAAGATAATTTCGACAGAATTAAATAACTGTGTCCTACATATAAACTTTACTCTTCAACTTGAACAGAACAAATGCCTCCCATTCTTGGACGTCTTGTTGACTAGGAAAGTTTCCATTGATTATAGTTCTGAAAATTTTGTTTTTAAGGTTTACATGAAGGACACAAATATTGACAGTTATGTACATTGGTTTTCATTCCATGAAAAACATGTAAAGTTGGGTACAATAAAAGGTTTCTTTTTGAGAGCACACAGACTTTGCAGTCCTGCATTTATAGATGAAGAGATCACTCACGTTAAAACAGTTTTTAAAGATTTAGGATACCCATCTTAATTTATAAACAAGGTATTATTGTCCACCAAAAGAAAATTACGGGAATTAGATGTACAAAGACGTGAGTTGGCCTCTACCTTTGATGGGAATGTTGCTGTTCTTAATGTCCCGGATGTTGTAAATATAGACAGAAATGAAAATATAATTGGTGATAATGTTAGAGATGATGGAGTTTTTAATCGTCCTAAAAAATTTGACATTAAAAATAAATCTATTTTAAAGTGTATTATAATGTAATTTTGAACAAACAATGCTTTAAATAATATTTGTGAAATTTAATAGCGTTAAATTAAATTGGCAAATCACTTTTTGATAAAGACCTCGAGCTAAAATTTATCTTGAGGGCAAATTGTTTTTGCTAATAAAAAGAGAACATTTTTTTGTTTGAAGTAATTTTCAGATATTTTGTTAGATATTTTAGGGGCAAATGGGCCCCCTGTGGTGGTGTGTATGGGTTGCGGAAAGTCCTACACACCAAATATGAAACTCCACGTTGAGGATGGAAGTAAAGAGGCTGGGTTTTTTTTCGTTTATTTATACCAAAATAAGAATGGGATCCGACAAGAAATACCAACAAGTAAACAAGACTGAATCCCTGTCTGAAAGACAAGAAGGGAAAATGGTAATATCTCCTATTGAACGACACAACCCATATTCCTGACACTACCCCGTATTAGTGCCTAAGAATATGCATTGTGGCACTCAAGGTGGATAATATGCAAATGTATCAATATAATAATTTTGTAAAATAAAAATTCTGTATATATATATATATATATATATATATATATATATATATATATATATATATATATATATATATATATATATATATATATATATATATATATATATATATATATATATATATATATATATACATACATCCATATATATATATATATATATATATATATATATATATATATATATATATATATATATATATATATATATATATATATATATATATATATATATATATATATATATATATATATATATATATATATATATATATATATATATATATATATATATATATATATATATATATATATATATATATATATATATATATATATATATATATATATATATATATATATATATATATATATATATATATATATATATATATATATATATATATATATATATATATATATATATATATATATATATATATATATATATATATATATATATATATATATATATATATATATATATATATATATATATATATATATTATATATATATATATATATATATATATATATATATATATATAACATATATATATATATATATATATATATATATATATATATATATATATATATATATATATATATATATATATATATATATATATATATATATATATATATATATATATATATATATATATATATATATATATATATATATATATATATATATATATATATATATATATATATAATATATATATATATATACAGTCATAAAATATAAAAAACACACACACACACACACACATATATATATATATATATATATATATATATATATATATATATATATATATATATATATATATATATATAATATATATATATATATATATATATATATATATATATATATATATATATATATATATATACATTGGTATATTGTATGGTAAATAATAACAAGGTATTTAGAGTATTAAGCATAAACGCATGAAATAAAAACTACTTCCCAATCTAATAACCATACCTAGTAGCAACTTGCTATCCAGACCCTGCTAGAGACTAGAGTAGAATCTTCTGCTGCCTGGTGTCGATCATGAAGAGTATAACAGGCCTCCCCAAAAAAAGAAAATGTAACTTCCGAACGCGGGAGCTAAGTTAAAGGGCGCTGAGGAGGAAGAGAGGAACGAATAAAAGAGACCGCCATCACGAAATATAACACAACCCAAAATAACAAACTGGGAAAATAGACTATATGAATTTCGCCTCTTACCCGCTTGGCTAAGAAAAATTGTTGCTTGCAACGAAAGGATTACTATCAATAATAATGGACTATACAGAATGCACTGTATCTCTCACACAACGTTGCTGGCCTAAAACAGCGTGCCCTCCTTTTCTTTGCAGCGTCTGTGTCCACGCGTAAAATAAAAGAAGCGCGGTAAGCGAAAGTGATTCCAAAACCATAGTATAGTTTTAAAATACCGTCAGACGAGAAAAGCCCTGCCGGCTACAATATTTTTAACTAGAGAGTTTTCGTATTTTATAATTTCTACCTTAAATTTTTAGATATTAAAAACCTGCTTCACATGAAACCAAAGGCCAGATTAATTACCAAAATGTTTACTCCAGAATGCACCCTTATATCTGCTGCTTGAATTCTGCTTTCAATTCTCTTGTTGTCATACCCAATGTCTCCGCCCCATATAACAAAATTAGGGTCAGAGTACCTTCAAAAATTAATTTCTTTACTACTATATCAGTTCTTTTGTCGGTCAAGATTGATTACAGCGCCCTCACCACTCTTTCGTATTTCTCCATCCTGATAGTGATTTCCAGCGTATTTCCTCATTTCCTTGTGAATATACACCCAAAATACTCACATCTATCTACCATGGCCACTTCCTCACCATATATATATATATATATATATATATATATATATATATATATATATATATATATATATATATATATATATATATATATATATATATATATATATATATATATATATATATATATATATATATATATATATATATATATATATATATATATATATATATATATATATATATATATATATATATATATATATATATATATATATATATATATATATATATATATATATATATATATATATATATATATATATATATATATATATATATATATATATATATATATATATATATATATATATATATAGAGAGAGAGAGAGAGAGAGAGAGAGAGAGAGAGAGAGAGTGAGAGAGAGACAAAAAGAACATTATAGCCGTGTTTTGTTTTATACAATTAAAACCCCACAGGAAAATTAAACACAAATTTTTTTAAAAAAGAGCGAGGCTTTCGAAGGAACAACCGTCCTTCCTCTTTCAGGCTCAAGTTTAATACTAAAAAATTAAAAAGGTGGGTATAAAAATAATCCTAAAAGTTAATTGGTTAATTAAATGAAGTTGTTAAGATTTTTAACAAAAATTGAAAATTTTGAAAATTTTTTAAACGATATTATTATTAAAATCATCAAGTAAAAAATTATTATTATTACCATGAGTATTAAAATTGTTAATATTTTTAATAAAAAATGATTCAACAAATTGTCTTTTATTAACATTGTCTTCGTTCACCAGCAATTTCACATCATCCATTCCAATTCTATGATTCTTCAAAACTCTATGTTTATGCAAGGCAGAGTTCTCATCTCCAATACGAAGTGCATAATTGTGCTGGTATTTTCTTCTTACGAAATCCGATGTTTCTCCAATGTAAACACTCTCACAATCTTTACAAGGGATACGATACACACCTGAGTTCTTATCATCTATTGGTTTAAAAAAATTTCGTTTATGAAAGAATTTCTTTATTTTGGTTGGGACATTTGAAACAATTAAAAATTCCTCTGGTATAAGCTTCTTTAAATTTTCAGTATCGATTGGAACACTTAAAGAGTATATTTATTTATTCGACATAAAATGAAAGGTACTTGCAGTAAATATTCAGAATTTCTACAGAGTTTATGAGAAGTGACATCTTGCTGTTATAACTAGAACCACAGTCACGCCA
>SEYY01003672.1:7500-12500 GCA_009176605.1 Armadillidium nasatum
TTATTATTATTATTATTATTATTATTATTATTATTATTATTATTATTATTATTATTATTATTATTATTATTATTATTATTATTATTTTTCGTTTTTTAGTAGCATCAAAAATATAGGCATGCATATAAAATTATCAATTAGATGAAACATTTAATTAAAGAAGAAAAATGTTTTATTTTTAATAATATCATATCTAACCTTTACAAATTCAGGAAGATTTTCTTCTCTATGGTGTTCCCCGTACAGGAGAAGAGTGACTCTCTTCTGATGGCGGTAAAAGAGCCATGCCATTTGAGATATTAAAATTTCATCTTCTCCTCCACCTAAGGATATGAGTAAAATGCTCTCACTACGTGTATTGAAACCTTCTTCACTAGAAGATTTGATAGGGCTTTGTTTCGTCTCCTTAGCGTTAATAGACTCGTCTGACATCTTTTCCTTGAAGGGAATTGGTTTTTGTTGTTCTTTCTCTTGTCGATCAGTAGCATTTTGGAGCTTTTTCCTTTGTAAATCTTCTGTAGGCTTATCATCTTTGGTATTTATGATATTGTGATTCTTTATACTTGCATTTGAAGAAGGTAATTCGGTTTTACTTTCTTTCACTTCTGTTGTAATTTTAATTTTCGTTTCTTCGGCCTCCAAACCAACGTCTGAACTCTGTAAATTAAATGATATTTTAATATCAATATTTCATTAATCGGCAAAACATGCAATAAAAGATCAAGCGTGAGTTCTTTTCAGTGATCTTATATAAATAATAGTATGAAATTTTTTTTCCTAAAAAAAAACAACAAAAAAAACAAAAAACATATACAAATATATTTTATTCTCAAATGTAAATAAATAGTTAATTTAAGTCTATAGATCCCAGTTTATCTTTCTATATCATGTGATATGATACGCTTAACTAATCATAAAAAAATTATATATATATATATATATATATATATATATATATATATATATATATTATATATATATATATATATATATATATATATATAATATATATATATATATATATATATATATTATATATATATATATATATATATATATATATATATATATATATATATATATATATATATATATATATATATATATATATATATATATATATATATATATATATATATATATATATATATATATATATATATATATATATATATATATATATATATATATATATATATATATATATATATATATATATATATATATATATATATATATATATATATATATATATATATATATATATATATATATATATATATATAATATATATATATATATATAAAATTTGATGAGAAAATTGTTGACTAATTTTATTGATCATAAATTTCGATTATCTGACAGATTAGCAAATACGGCAAGAAATCTATCTTGAATTGCATGTTTAACAGGTATTTTTAAAAAATTAATTGATTTATATCTTTCTCTACTAATATTTTGAAGTGAATATTTTTATTTTGTAAGCTGAATATAAATCTGTATCTTTTATCACGGAAATCACAGTACCGGGTTTCAGCTGTGAAATTCACAAACTATTTTCTACTGTTTGCTGATTCTTGGTAACTTTCATCGAAAATTCAAATTGGATTTACAGGACGAGGTCCTTAATTATGCTAAGAATTATACCTCAAGCTATTTCAGTCTTTAATTTAGCATTTTTCAGATTCGGAAGTTCAATAAATTTTATTTAATATAAAATCCATTTTAATTTAATGAAAAGTCTGTAGAATTTTTGGCAGCAAAGTTTGAAAATCTAAATGAAATTATTTCTAATACTTTGTTAATGGCTAAGTTTAAAGTAGTTCTGGTAGTTCTGTTATGTTGTGATATGTTTAAAGAATATCCTGATTTATCAAAACTGGTTATACATGTTCAATTATCATTTACGACAGCATATTTGTGTGAATCTGCCTTTCTAAATATCATATTAGACAGATGATTCACCACACAAGTATATTCACTTAACATAAAATCACACTTCTTGAGGATATTTAATCCTTAGAAGCAGCATCAGTATTCCTCTCCTTAAGTAGTCTCTTTTTTATTATTTATTTTGGCACTAATTAAACAAACTTATACAAATATTAAAAGATGAATTTTATTTTGATTTGAATGTTTCATTTATCTAAAAAAAAAAAGTTCCCTTTCTAAAACGACTTTTGTTTTGACTTATGTTCACTAAATATTGGTATAAGTTTCGTCTTTTTTTTTTTATTAATTAATATTGTACAAAACTTCAAAAAAAAAAAAAAAAAAAAAAAAAACGGTTTGGGACCCACCTTTCATAACCAAATTCATGTTAAATATACCTACCTTAATTCAATCCAAAATCAAATTTATCTTAACTCATTTCACTAAGTCTTTAATAATATATCTTCAGCTATATTAACATATCAAACTACACGACTCTTTCCTCTTTAAATATAATCTTATGTGAATTAAAAGGTGTAAAATTGCAAAAATTTTAATTTCTATATTTTTTATTTTTTTTTCTTTAAATCTTTTCAAGAAAAATGTTTGATTAATTTTTAGCAATAAATAATTTATTCTCAATCAAATTTTATAGAAAAAAGAAAAAGGAAAAATAAAATCTTTCAGAGGCAGGCATTTTTTAAAAATTAATTTTCAATTAATTTATCTTAAATTTTCGTTAATATTCGTTATTCAGTATAGTCTACATAAGTTTCATATTTAATAATCAAAATTCTGTTATTCTTACTAAAGGTTCCTTAAAATTCTAGATAGGAAACATTAATAAAACAACCATTTTAACTTTTAAAATGAATTCTTTTTATTCGATAGTTGCCATTAATATTTTTTCTAAAAATTGAGAAAATATTTAAAAAAATAAATTAAAAATCAGTCAATATAAATATATATTATATATATATATATTATATATTATATATATTATATATATATATTTATATATATTATTATATATATATTATAAATATAATATAATATAATATAATAATATTAAATATATATATATATTATATATATATAATTATTATTAAATATATTATATATATTATTAATATATATATATATATATATAATTATATATATATATATATATATAATATATAATATATATATATATATATTTATATATAATATAATATATATATATATATATATATATATATATATATATATATATATAATATATGCGTCTACTAAGTATTGAGACAGGACCTGTCAAAAGATGTAACGAGCAAATATGTACATGCTTGAACGTGTTCCATACAAAGTCACAGCGTCGTACCTCGATCGATGTTCCCGCAGTGCATTTCTCAACGTAGTGGTGTAAACATCGTTTGTCATGGAAAGTAGTTTGGTAGAACTACCGCTTTGTATCATGTCAATATTTGCTTAAAATGGCGGACCATGATGTTAATTTCTTTAAAAAGATAAAGGGTGATAAAACATGGTGCCTAACGTCTGTCGTCAGCATGGGTAGGAGTAAATTCATCCCTCTCAGGAGCTGCGATTTCAGAAATAACGGGTGGAGACCATGTTGGTGATTTTCTTCGACCGGCAGGGTATTGTGCTCAAGAAATTTGTTCCCGAAGGACAAACTGCATTCTACAAAGACATGAGGGATAGACTTTTGAAGAGAATCTGACGTGCTAGGACGGATCTGGCTCAATGTTGTGACTGGTCCTTGTTACACGATAATGCTCCTTCTCATAATGCAGCTACTATCAGAGCGTTTCTCGCGAAGAAAAGCATCACAGTACTTCAACATCCGCCATATTTATTAGACCTGGCTCCCGCCGATTATTTTCTATTTCTTAAAATTAAATTATAATATGAAAGGGCATCATTTCGATAGTGTCGAAGATATTCAAACCAACGCGAGATGTGAATTACAGAGATATGCGCCTGCAGACCTTCACGACGGTATTCATCAGTTGCACAACCCTGCCAAGAAGTGTATTGATGTAAGAGGCATATAAGTTGAAGGTTAACAGGTAAAGCAAAACATTCCTTCACTTTAGAGGGTGTAATGACATTAGTCCTAATTCTTAGTAGACTCATATATTATTATTATATATAATATATATAATATATATTATATATAAATTAATATATATATATATTTTTTTTTTTTTTTTTTTTTTTTTTTTTTTTTTTTTTTTTTTTTTTTTTCGATTAATTAAAAGATTGTTTCTGAGTTATCGAAAATATCGGAGAAGCCTATCGTAAACAAGAGAGTTGTCAACGAGGTATATTACTAGACATAGACACAATTATTATTTTTAAGAACCTAATTCGAACTATCATAACCTGAACTACCGAAAATTGCCGTAAAAAAGGCCTAACCTACACAAAAATTTGCCGTAAAAGAATAACGGCAAGAACGTTTGCACGACATAGTAGCCGGGCTATTTAGGCAGGAAAATATCGATGAAAATAAATATAAAAAAATATCGATATAAAAAATATCGAAACAGAAACAATCTCCACTAAGCTATATATATATATATATATATAATATATATATATATATATATATATATATAATATATATATATATATATATATATATATTATATATATATATATATATATATATATATATATATATATATATATATATATTATATATATATATATATATATATAATATATATATATATATATATATATATATATATATATATATAATATTATATTACCGCAATCACTATTTTCCAGATGTTCTCTCACCGGATTTTGAGAGCATTCATAGAACAGAGTAGGCTCGGTAGATATTATTTAACTGACAATTAGAAATGTTATGATAAATATTTACTTTCAAAGGCTATTTTTTTCCAATAAATATTTTAAGACTAAATAATTTCTCTGAAATCTTTATTTTAAATATTTCGTTAATGACTTCCAAGGTAGTTATAATTTTACGTAATAGAATAGGTCTTGATAAAATAAAATAATTAAAATATAATAAAGAAAATTATAAATTAATAAAA
>SEYY01003674.1:0-2500 GCA_009176605.1 Armadillidium nasatum
TATCCACATGAGAGACCGATCGATCGAGAGTGGTTAATGATAGCTGTCGGATTGATAGGCCTTTCACAAACCGAGAATAGACGCAATTGCAAAGCAAGAAACATGCTAAGATTATCTTCATATTTACCAATTGCTTCGAAACCTCCACAATTAGGCCTGAATTTTTTTACAGCAGCATATTTCATTTTAAGTTCAAATTAATGATTTACTGATATATGGAAAAAAACAATTGTTTGGATAATTTTGTTGTACAGTCGTGAACAAAAGTTCGTTCCTATTAAGCTGGAAATAAATATTTATATAAAATGGAAATCATTTCATAAAAGCTCTATTTTGAATAAAATGAAAATAAAAACATTGAGCGGGGCTTAATTGAACTGTGATTGGCTGAACCTGAAATGATCTCCATTTTATATAAATATTTATTTCCAGCTTAATAGGAACGAACTTTTGTTCACGACTGTATATATATATAAATATATATATATATATATATATATATATATATATATATATATATATATATATATATATATATATATATATATATATATATATATATATAATATATATATATATATATATATATATATATATATATATATATATATATATATATATATATATATATAATATATAGAGTACTTTGAAGTACACTACAGCAGAGTTTTGAATAGGTTCAGTTTTAAAAGCAATATTACAAGGAAAAGTGAACCTAACCCAATTTGTCGACAGGGAAAATAATCGACAGGTTAAAGGGTCGACACTTTTGAAAAAAAAATCTGTCGACTATTTCTCTCTTCAGTTTGAACTTGTCGAAGATATCGCAGTAAAATACCTCATGTTAAACTAAACCCTTTACCAGATAATTCTTAGTGAATTCGTTTTGGTGAAACTCGAAGTTATCACGCAAATTTTTGGCATTAAAATCTTAAATGTCCTATTTATAGATTCTTCAATACTATTCTCATTGATAAATAATTAATTTCAATTTGAAACTAATGAAAAAAAAATCTCTTTATAAGTAAAAATACAAATGAATAAATAAAAAAAATAAATTGAAGAGAGAAAAAACATTGTTTCAAAAATTCAGAGGCCTGCAATGGAAAAATTGTCTCTATGAATTTGTCTTATTTCCTTGTATTTTGGTGTGCTGAATTCGAAAATCACATCCATTTCCGTCTATCACGTAAGGTTTTTTTTTCACAAAGCCCGTGTAATCAATTTCTTAGTTATTTTCTTTTGCTGTCTTTACAAGGCTGCGTTTGTTTGTAAATGTTACCCACAAATATTAAATAAGAAGGTCAAGAACCTGTCATATATATATATATATATATATATATATATATATATATATATATATATATATATATATATATATATATATATATATATATATATATATATATATATATATATATATATATATATATATATATAATTTTAGGTTCAACCTCAACATAATGAAGAACACAGCATAATGACAACCTGTTTACTCATGTTTCAACTTGTCTTTCTTGCTAATCTAGACTGCATCATTCTGGTTAGCTGTTCAGTACTGATTTGTTTATTGATGTGAGAAGACGTGAGGAAAATGCTGAAGTGATTTTTTCATCGCGATCGATTTCAGCTAACACTGTATTCTCATTATGATATCTAATCGTTGTTGTCGCACTAGCCCTAACAGTTATTGTAACATCTGCGGTAATTATGTAGTGAAAAAACAAAAAAGGAACATTACTACATTCGTTAAGACGGTTTAGTTTGCATATTTCGGTGTGAAACTGAGTGATCAGGATAAGGCATGGGCTCCACATACAGTCTGCTGCATTTGCATAGAACTTCGACAGTGGTTGGTCTCAAGGTAAAAAGAAATCTTTTCGTTTTGGAGTGCCTATGGTCTGGAGGGAGCCCCGAAATCATATTGATGATTGTTATTTTTGCTTGACCAATGTTGAGGGTTATAACTTGAAAAACAAAAAAGTAATTTCGTATCCAAATCTTCCATCCGCAATGCGTCCTGTTGATCATGGTCCTGACGTCCCTGTACCAACTCCACCAAGTTCGTTAGATGATATTGCGACATTTTATGATACTGACAGTGAAGGGAGCAGCTCTGGTGAAGAGTTTAGTGGTTATAACAACGAACCTCAATTGTTCACACAACCAGAAATAAATGATCTTGTCAGGGATTTAGATCTACCGAAGGAGTCAACCGAATTGTTAGGCTCAAGGTTGAAGGAAAAAAATTATCAGCACCAGGTACATCATTTTCATGGCATTTCAAAAAGAGAAAGAGATTTTCTTCAATTACTTTTTCTCAAAAGAAGAATGAACTAGTATTCTGCAATGATATCACTGGGCTGTTAAGTATGTTCAATGTAATCTATGATGTAAAGGAGTGGAGGTTGTTTATTGATTCGTCAAAAAAAAGTCTAAAGGCAGTCCTCCTTCATAATGGCAATAAGTTTGCCTCAGTACCAGTTGCTCATTCTGTTTA
>SEYY01003674.1:12500-22500 GCA_009176605.1 Armadillidium nasatum
TTCAAACTTTTATCTTTTAATATTAATATTTTTAAGAAAGTTCTCGCTTTCTCTCTCTCTCTCTCTCTCTCTCTCTCTCTCTCTCTCTCTCTCTCTCTCTCTCTCTCTCTCTCTCTCTATATATATATATATATATATATATATATATATATATATATATATATATATATATATATATATATATATATATATATATATATATATATATATATATATACTATTATATTATTCTTTTCCCAACAACCCGGTGGAATTTGGTAGGCCTCTGGCCTTTGCCCACCGGAGGAGATATATATATATATATATATATATATATATATATATATATATATATATATATATATATATATATATATATATATATATATATATATATATATATATATATATATATATGATGAGACGATTAATCGTCATCGTCATGCGCAAAGCCGACACATTTTTCTCAATGGTTATCGTCATCGTCATCGTTAATTTTTTAGCTGTTTAATTTTCATATATTGGCTTATAAATTTCATTCTGATCCTTATCCTTCAGTGAGAGTGAAAAGCCGTTTAGTAGTGAGGTCAAATGTACTCTCCAAGACAAAATCGAATTATCGGATAAGGAATACAATAAAATAAGAAACAGTTAGAAATAAAATGCTAAAGTTTTCACTCGCAATGAATGGCTTGTCCCAGATTTTAATTTATCCCATGCAAATAACCAACTTAAGCACATTATTATATAATTTGTGCAGTATTCAGGTTATTAGCTAAACTATAAAGAAATATAATCTAAACTAACCTGAAAAGTCACCAGTTCCCCAAAGAAATGTCATAACCAAGATACATACCCCCAAAAAGCAGAACAAATCATACTATACCTTGATCATCGACAAATTGATCTAACTTTCTCTTAAAAGTTAAAAGAGAGTTACTATCAACAATATCCTATGGTACACCATTCCAAAAATTAACCACACTGTTGCTGGAAAAATTCTTTCTCACATCTAGATGCCAAGCTTTTTTCTTTATCTTTTTTTTAATGACTCCTGGTCAATCCACTGTGATTTAGTGGATGAAACCTACGCACATTTGCATCGTCAACAGAAGACAACATTTGAAAGCCTGAATCATATCACCACTATGACACCTTCTTAAAACAGAAAATATCCCCAATTTAAACATTAAAAATATGTTGCTACATTGTAACATATTTTCAAAACCAAAAACTGGAGAAGAGATTTAGTTTCAACATCACAATTTAAGAGATCTAAATTTAAAGTACAAGAATTTTGCGTGTCTGTCTATGTTCTCACATATTAAAATTTTTAAAATCAATGTTGTGAATATACTAATATAATATAAATTAAAATTACATGTAATTACACATTTGAATAGAGATAAACAAAAGACAATTTAATTCTTTATTATTATAAAATTGTTAAATTTATTAATTAATAAATGAAGAAAATTTTTAAAACATACTTTTCAATTTCATCGTGTGTGTGTGTATATATATATATATATATATATATATATATATATATATATATATATATATATATATATATATATATATATATATATATATATATATATATATATATATATATAATATATATATATATATATATATATATATGAAAAAATTAATGTCTGCAATTGGACTCGAACCAGCAACTTTTAAAATGGTAAGTCTTTCGCGCTGACCACTAGGCTACGGAGGTTCGAAAGGAAGTCGCATTGGAACTGCTCATGATATACAGTCATAACGTCAATCCCAAAGGACTCTTCGACCAAAACTCGAGCAAAGGGCAACGAGGTCAAAGATCGAATCCTTCACTCGCAGACAGTTATAAAATAGATTTTAAAGTCTGTTATAACTCTCACAGACCATTTTCATTTAGAAAAGTAATGTCTCCTATTGAATCTGCTATTGGACTCGAACCAGCGACCTTTAAGATGGTAAGTCTTTCGGGCTGACCACTAGGCTACGGTGGTTCGAAAGGAAACTGCATTGGAACTGCTCTTGATCTACAGTCATGACGTCAATCCCAAAGGACGCCCCCGACCACAACTCGAGCAAAGGACAACGAGGTCAAAAGGTCGAATTCATCATTTGCAGACAGTTATATAAAAGATATTAAAGTCTGTTATAACTCTCACAGACTATTTTCATATAGGAAATTAATGTCTGCTATTGGACTCCTTTGCGATTGACGTCATGACTGTAGATCATGAGCAGCTCCAATGCGATTTCCTTGTGAACCACCGTAGCCTAGTGGTCAGCGCGAAAGTCTTACCATCTTAAAGGTCGCTGGTTCGAGTCCAATAGCAGGCATTAATTTTCTATATGAAAATAGTCTGTGAGAGTTATAACAGACTTTAAAATCTATTATATATATATATATATATATATATATATATATATATATATATATATATATATATATATAGTATATATATATATATATATATATATATATATAATATATATATATATATATATATATATATATATATATATATATATATATATATATATATATATATATATATATATATATATATATATATATATATATATATATATATATATATATATATAAATAGGCTCTGCCCGTGAGTGGTGGCGTTCTGTAGAATATATATATATAATATATATATATATATATATATATATATATATATATATATATATATATATATATATATATATATATATATATATATATATATATATATTATATTGATTATATTATATTTATTTATGTGAACTAAACATATTGTTTTCGTTATATTTATTGTAATATTCTTTTTCTAATTAAAACTAACCACTAAAGTTAAAAATATTTTGCTACCTCGTTTTCCTTTTATTTATATTTTCCTTTCAATAATAATAATAATAATTATATTAATGATAATAATAATAATAATAATAATATATAATAATAATAATAATAATAATAATAATAATAATTAAATTGGTAATTAATTTTCAGGGAAGACTAAAAACTAAAAAATTTATTACAATTACTTATGCAATCTTGTAAAATTAAATATGTATATTAAATGCTTGAATGCAACATAATGAAAGAATTAATGTCTTATGTAATTGTATATCTAATAAACCGATTCAATTAAATATATATATATATATATATATATATATATATATATATATATATATATATATATATATATATATATATATATATATATATATATATATATATATATATATATATATATATATATATATATATATATATATATATATATATATATATATATATATATATATATATATATATATATATATATATATATATATATATAATCTTCAGTTCCTCCTCTTATTTGCTCTGATGGTTTTGCTGCTCACACTCTATCTGAAAAAGCTAATCTCTTCGGCATTCAGTTCTCCTCTAATTCAACCCTGAATGACTCCGGCAATCCTCCTCCTATTTCTTCTTCTCTCGTATGTCCCATTCCTTTACCTGTAATTAACATTTGATCAGGAGAATGGGCTTCTGAAATGTCTATGAATTTGAGGAAGGCAAGCGGCTCAGATGGAATTCCTCCTCGAGTTTTAAGGGAGTGTGCCTCGGAGCTGGTTCTATCCCTCGTTCAACTTTTCTCTCTATGCCTCGATACCAGTACTTTCCCTCAGTGCTGGATGAGCGCATTAGTCCAACCTATTCCAAAGAAAGGTAGCCGCTTTGATCCTTCTGACTATCGCCTTATAGCTCTGACTTATTTTCTGTCTAAGATCTTTGAAACCCTTCTGAATTCTCATTTCTTAGATCATATCAAATCCCATTCCTTTCTTTCAGATTATCAGTATGGCTTTCGAAGTTTGAGGTCTACTGGTGATATACTTTTTTATTGAAAGGAATTGATGAAGAGGTCGCCTATCAGCAGCAGTCGAAATGGAACTATTAGAAAGAAAGCTAGACATATGTAAGCAAAGTGAATTAGTTGAGCTTGGAAAGAAGTGACTCTTGCCATATCCAGTCAAATACATTAGATATGTCAAGCATAACAACAGAAGTCTCCCAATGGTCCCTAATAGCGGAAGACCATCAGTATGTGAGATCACAGACAAAACATTCGTAAAATTGTAATATTTAACCTCTTTGAGTACGCATAATTAAGTATTTCTCAATCCTTTACAAATATGGTTATTTCCTATTCACGTGATCTCTACCTTGGAATAAAATGTTTTTCTAGTATTAAGCTGAGTGCTTCTAGTATTAAATCTGTTTTTCTAGTATTAAATTCTAGTACTGCTTCTGAGAGAACCTACATACGTCTTCTCCCTACCTTTTTCTGCATATGCCTGACATATGTCTATTTACAATTACAAAGGATACTGCTTTTTTGAGCTATCTAGTCCCAGACATCCCACTCTGAGGATGTCTTGTCTTTTTCCACACATTCTCTCTTTCTAATATTCTGACCTGAGATTTAATTTTTCAAGTAATGTCTTTGATTCTCTCCTTTCTAATATATATATATATATATATATATATATATATATATATATATATATATATATATATATATATATATATATATATATATATATATATATATATATATATATATATATATATATATATTATTTTATTATTATTTTTAAAATCATAAATAATAATAATATAAAAAATAATAATAATAATAATAATAATAATAATAATAATAATATAATAACAATAAATTAAGTATCATGAGGTCAGCATTTAAAATATAAAGTAAAACATTAAATAGAAAATAAAAGCAAAAACAACTTTAAACTACTTAATATCAAGCTCTAAAATTAAAGATGCCGCACTGGCATTAATTTTTTTTTTTTTTTTTTTTTTTGGGGGGGGGGGTCTACACTCAACCCAGAACTCTCCCCTACTCCTTACCCTCCCCTAACCTCCATCTCCCCCTTACGGCATTTATGTTTCATTTGCAGGACAATTATTATCTTCCCCGAGAAATTGTTCGCTGTTCTCTTTACGAAATAATGTTGTAAATTGTTGTGTTGTTCTCTTTCCGAAATAATAGTGTAAATTAAGTAGATTGTTGTGTAAAATCGACTCCGTGAAGGGGAGACCCTGTCCTCAAATTAGTAAACGCTTTAACATTACACTAAATAAGCATAGACAAAATACGTAAACTAATTATAAAGACTTTTATTTCTTTGTTTATTTTCTTGTTTGTCTGTGTATTTGTTCCAAAATTTAGATTTTTATTTATTTAATTAATAAATTTTTTATTTATTTTTTTCTTATATACATAAAATTTTTTTTATTTATTTATGCATTTATATGTTTATATTGCAAAGTTTATTAAATTTTATTTTGTTAATCTAAATTCAAATTTTTCTTTTTTTCTTTTTTTTTAATTTTTTCTATTTTATTTTATTTTTAATTTATTTACTTTAGTTTTTTTTTTCTTCTCACAAAATAATCTGTTATTAATTGCTACTTACTAATATTTTTAATTTTTTTAAAAAAAAAAAAAGTTCCCATCTCACGGGCATTGCCCTATTCGAGGTGAGGAACTTTTCTAGGTAGTATATACCATAAGGCTGTTATATACCTAGGATCCCCAAGATGGAATCGAACCGGCGCCCTCAAGCACGTTTGAGCCACGGTATATATATATATATATATATATATATATATATATATATATATATATATATATATATATATATATATATATATATATATATATATATATATATATATATATATATATATATATATATATATATATATATATATATATAATAATTTAGCAAGTAATTTTAATACTCGCTTAAACAAAATTTAGTTACTCTTTGTTATTTCTCAACAATCTTTATAAACAAGGAAGAAATACTTCTAAATAGAATTAGTAATATTAAAAAAAAATATAAAAGCAACAATTTCTCCTTTTCAATACCTTCTCAAAATCCCTCTCAAAATCTTCTCAAAGACCTCTCAAAACGTTCTCAAACACATCCTCAAAAAAAACCTTCCTTTTTCAGAAGTCGTTCACAAAGACAAGATGCTTCCGAGTCAACTTAGACTAAATAAGCATGAACGAGGCTCTATAAAAGCGTATTAATGAAAGGGATTTCCTTCCGTTAGGAACGAATTGGACAATAGAAGCGATAAAGAGTGAAAAGTTGGAGACATGGATAGAAACATTTTTTTTTTTGTTAATAACAGTGAGAGAAAATTACGTTAAGACCTAAATGAATATGCGTCTGGAATATTACGTTCTAAAACGAAATTATTGTCAGAATTTTTAACTTTTATTGTATTTAATTAAAAAGATATATATATATATATATATATATATATATATATATATATATATATATATATATATATATATATATATATATATATATATATATATATATATATATATATATATATATATATATATATATATATATATATATATATATATATATATATATATATATATATATATATATATATATATATATATATATATATATATATATATATATATATATATATATATATATATATATATATATATATATATATATTGTATATATATATATATATATATATATATATATATATTTTTCTCCAGATCATGTATACATTCAAAATTATATATTCAATGACATATGAATTCAAAATGAATTACTTTAACGGTGTCTTTTTTTCTTCTTTAACCTCCGTTCTTTCTAAAGTTTTCGAATGTATCCTTAACAGGAAAATTTGGAAACATCTCAGTTCTTCAAATCTTATCTCTGATCACCAGTATGGCTTTCGTAAAGAACGTTTTAATGGTGATCTTCTTTCCCTACTTTCTGACTCTTGGTCCTCCGCATTTCGGGGTTTCAATGAGTCTTTCGCTGTGGCGCTAGACATATCGAAAGCCTTTGATAGAGTCTGACACAAAGCTTTGATTTCCAAACTTCCCTCTTTCGGAATCTATCCTTCTCTCTGTGACCTCCTCTCTAATTTCCTTTCCGGTCGTTCTATAGCAGCTGTTGTAGACGCCTACAGTTCTTCCTATAAATCCATAAATAGTGGTGTTCCTCAAGGATCTGCTCTATTCCCTCTTTTTCTAATTTTCATCAATGACCTTCTCTCTATTACTTCCTATTATAGTTGTGTGGAAGATTGTGTCGAGTGGAGAGATGGAGGAATTGAGTTTTTGAGGCATTGAAAACAACCATATTTTCTCTGCCCCAATTTGAAATACGTGAAAGATCAGAGGTTAGTTGCTCCAAGGCTACCCTTCTCGAGTCTATCAACTGATGTTGGGTGGGACGTTTTTCAAACTGGAAGGAGTAATGAAGGGTTGAGTCATCAGCATAGGAGTGGATAGGAGATGAGTTAATAGAAAGAACGTCATTAATGAAAAGCAGAAAAAGTGTTGGAGATATTACAGAACCCTGAGGAACACCACTATTAATAGATTTAAAGGAAGAACGGTGGCCGCCTACAGCAGTTGCTATAGAACGACCAGAAAGGGAATTAGAGAGAAGGCCACATAGAGAAGGATAGATACCGAAAGAGGGAAGTTTAGAAATCAAAGCTTTGTGCCAGACTCTGTTGAAGGTTTTCGATATGTCCAGCGCGACAGCAAAAGATTCACCGAAATGCCGAAGATCGGAGGACCAAGAGTCAGAGAGAAGGGAAAGAAGATCACCAGTAGAGCGTTTCTTACGAAAACCATACTGGGTATCAGAGATAAGATTGGAAGAATTGAGATGTTTCCAAATCTTCCTATTAAGGATAGATTCGAAAACTTTAGAAAGAACGGAGGGCAAAGAAATTGGACAGTAGTTAGAGGGTTGGGAGGGGTCCCCCTTCTTCGGAACAGGCTGAATGAGCGCACGTTTCTAGCAAGAAGGGAGGGTTGAAGTATATATATATATATATATATATATATATATATATATATATATATATATATATATATATATATATATATATATATATATATATATATATATATATATATATATATATATCTTATTCATAGGTCAATTAATTAGATAAATATGCTAATTAAAAAATTAAGTTGGAAAATAAGATTTAAGTTCTTTAAATAGGATATTGAATAATAAATTAAAAGTCCGTTTTTAATCACAACTTTTCTCTTCCTTGCAACGCAAATGTTCCATATATCTCTCAAAGATACATATAAAATGATATACGGCAGCATTAATTTACTTCTTTCATGTACATACACTCTCAGTTTTTGGATATATATATATATATATATATATATATATATATATATATATATATGTATATATATATATATATATATATATATATATATATATATATATATATATATATATATATATATATATATATATATATATATATATATTAGGGATGGAGTGAAGTATCGGTATCGGTATCGGCAGTATCGGCACATTTTTTGGTATCGGTATCGGTATCGGTATCGGCCGCTCAGGTATCGGTATCGGTATCGGCTAAAAATGGCCGATACCGATACCGATACCAGATTTTTTTCGTCCCTTTGGCTTAATTAAATTATGTAATTTTTTTATTAATATTACGTAATATTTTGAAACGCCGTTTCGCGATAATTTTGTTTCCCGAACATTAAATGTTGTTTTCCACTAAAAGTTTATTTTTTCAAATGCAAAAAAATGTTTTTTAATTTATTTTCACGCCATTTACTTCTTACCATTTGGTTTGTTTTCTTAAATATTTTATTTTTATTTTAATCCTTGATTAACCCGTTAGTAACATATTAAGATGGTAACCAAGGTACATGATATATATTTTATTATATATATATATATATTATATATATATATATATATATATATATATATATATATATATATATATATATATATATATATATGTGTGTGTGTGTGTGTGTGTGTGTGTGTGTGTGTGTGTAGAGGAGAACGTAGCACCGTCCAAAGCGATGCAAGTACCCTTTCTTAGGCATACTCCAGGGAGTGACAGTATGGTCTAGAATCTAGACCATTTCGTTTCACTTCCTAGCCCTTTGGTTCGTTCCTTTTCGCTTTTCACCTTCTCAGAGAGTCTCTAATGTACCCTCGACTCATATTGGAGTGTCTATGCTCCCACTTCTCCTTCCCCTACTCCTTCTCATGTTCCAAATTTACAAGCGCTTACTCGTCAAATACCTTTGTAAAAAAAAAAAAAAAAAAAAAAAGGTTAAACTCAAAGCAGCCTCAGAGATGCTTCGAGAAGCGGCGTTCTTTTTAAAGTTTTCAAATCTCAATTGGAAGCATCTCAATTCTTCAAATCTTATCTTTGATCGCTAGTATGACTTCCATAAGAAACGCTGTACTCTACTGCATTTCGGTGAATCTTTTGCTATCGCGATGGATATTTCGAAAGCCTTCGATAGGGACTGGTACAAATCTTTGATTTCTAAACTTCCCTCTTTCAGAATTTATCCTTCTCTTTTGATTTTCTTTCTGATCGATCTATAGCTGCTGTTGTAGACGGCCACCGTTCATACTTTAAATCTGCTAATAGTGGTGTTCCTCTTTACTCTGTTCAATCCCCAAAACTTTTTAAACTTTTCATTAATAATCTCTCTATTACTTCATCATATATCCGATCCTATGCTGATGATCTCACCAATCATTACTCCTTTCAGTTTGAAAGGCGCCCCTCCCAGCAACAGTTATTTGACACTAGAAAGGTTGACTTGGAATATCTTAGGAAGAAATTGAGGAAGAGGAAGAGAAACATTGTTTTTTTCAATGCCTCAAAAACTCAATTCCTCCATCTCTACTCGAGACTATCTTCTACAAAACTATAACATCTTCGAAAACACGCAACTCAAGCCTTCATCTGTCCTTAATAATCTCTAGTGGTCTTTCTTGGAAGGATCACATTACTTCTCTTTCTAAACAGGCTTCTAATAGGTTGAGTATTCTGTTGCGCATTCGTGATTTTTTTACGTCAATCCAGTTGCTTTATCTTTATAGGGGTGTTGTTCTCCCCTGTATGGAA
>SEYY01003675.1:15000-33414 GCA_009176605.1 Armadillidium nasatum
TATATATATATATATATATATATATATATATATATATATATATATATATATATATATATATATATATATATATATATATATATATATATATATATATATATATATATATATATATATATATATATATATAGCCGGATTTTTGCAATATGCAATTTGCTTTATATTTAACATGAGAATCTTTTGTAAATCTTTTCAAGAAGGACATAATAATTATAATACTTCTTATTATAATTATTCTAATGTATTATTAATAATTATAATACTTCATATTATAATTATTCTATCAAATATTATTATCATTGTCATTACTCTTGGTAGTAGTACTAAGGTGGGGCAAGTTGTTATTGAAACTTAAGTTAATCTATAAAGGATACATCGCCCGCCGCTTGCACTAATTGACGTCATATAGGGACGGCTATATAAATACGCCCTATGGACGGCCCAGAATATTACAAGCTGGGCTTACCTTTGAAATGGATCTCCATTCGCACTATGCGATGAGCTCCAAAATCGCCGGTTGCTTTACTGCTTCGCTGGTTAGCATTATGTAAATCATCCTCAATGATTTACAGGACCTTCAAAACGATTTACAAAATATTCCAACACATTAAATTTTAACAAGTAAAATTTTATAACTAAACAGAAAACAAATTAGCACTATTCCCAAATATATGTATATATATATATATTTGTGAATATTATAATTAAAAACTGTACAATATATATATATTTATATATATATAAATATATATATATTCTTTTAATTGTTTTCAGAAAATACGCAATATCTCGGCGTAGCTTTTAGCTTTTTGTAGTAGCTTTTAATGTTTCAGTAGCTTTTTGGTTTTAGTAGTTTTTGTACTTTAGCTTTGCAGTAATCTTTTTAGTAGTTCTTTTAGTAATTTACTTAGCCAGTTAGATACCGTGGGCCGAGCTATTCATTTGACAAATAAATAAACTATAAAGGAAATACAATTGTTCTAAATTATTCCTGGAAGCCCCAACCTGGTGGTCTACGTTTAACGATATTAATCCCGACGAAGGTTGTATCTTATACTATTAAATTGTGGTGGTGCTTGTAGTGCTACTGGATCGACCATATAAAAGGAAAGAACCGATGCCGTTAGCAGAAAATATATTATAAAAAAAAATCCATCAGGAAAATCATTCGTCAGGTCGAGTTGAAAGAAAAGTTGCATGTAAAGGAATGCAAGGGTAGCATACAAGGGATTCCCACGCCACAGTAATTTGGCGCCTTCACAGCAGGGACTGATTCAGTATTTTTCAGAAGCCAATTCAGAAAAAAGAAGCAGGCAGAATCAAAGAAGAAACGCCTGAGAAGTCCACAGAAAAAGAAATAACCGCTAAAACGCTAAAATTATAGAAGAAATAGCGTAGCGAAGTAAATAACAAAATTTAGAAAAATAAATAAAAACGTCGTCGTCAGAAAGAAGAGCCCAGCATCTCCGAAACCCCAGATAGCCGAACGCATTTCCCGAAGTGAAGAAAGAAGAAGGAATTTGGAATTTGTTATCGAAGAGAATTCCAAAAATCGGATGTCCCAGGAATTTGTTATAAGAAACATTCCTGACGTTGAAGGGTCGGAACTCGCCATAAGAAGAGGTTCCGATAATCGCCGTCGCATGTGATCGCACTGAGGAAGAAGCTACGTCGAGGTATTGCGTCATCCAGGGTCGATAAACTACCAGAACTTCAGTCGCGTAGACCGTCTTCCTTGAGAGAAGTTCCAGGTCTACAAAGAGACTTTTCATTCCCCCAGTGACTGTGCGAAGGAACGAGGCCGACTTCACCCCAAAATCCATTGTGTAACCCAGTTCTTTGTGGAAGGTGACTATAAATAAAGATAAACAAAGGCGATATATATATAATATATATATATATATATATCGTTGACCCTATTGTAAAGTTAATAATTTATAAAATCTATATATATAAATATATATATATATATATATATATATATATATATATATATATATATATATATAGTAGTAGGATAGCATATAGTGCTATATTGCATTTTATTCCCAAGTGAAAAACCAAATTTCCCTAGGTAGAAAGATTATAGAAAATTTGTATATAAATTTTCTTTAATAGATATCATATTCCCATATTCCAATTCCAACCATTAGAGTCAGGTAGAACAACTCAATCAACCAATTTGTTTGGCCATCTGATTAACTAATTGATAAAGATTTGATTATATGCAAGCTGAATGAAAGCATAAAAGAAGGAATTTCTGTGCGAAAAATTGGTCTATCACAGATGTATAACGATCTGTTAGCAATAACATTCATTTTGTCATTTGTTTGTATGTATTTGTTGATACTTGTTCTTTGCGTAAGATTTAACGAAAGAATCGAAAAGTGTTTGTTTCCTAGAGAAGCACCATCGTGCTTGTTGAATGTAATATCTGTATAAAAGGAAGCACGAAATACAGTGTACAATCTTTTCTTCTCTTACAACTTTCTCCAAACAATTACATTAAAATTGTCTGTATATACATTTGTGTGCTAACAAGCATCCAACAGCCGATAAAAAGCCGGTTTTGCTTGACTCACACACACACAGACAAGGCTTCAGCCATATTTGTTATTGACTAAAATATCAATACCGGATATACATTATCTCTTCTGAAGCTGAGAACTGTTTTCGAAACTCTGCTCAAAAACATATAGTGACCAGTGACGTCACATCCGTCATAAGATACAAGAACTCAAATTGTTGATTCTCTTTACAACAGAAAACAACAATCTTCAACAGACCAACACAAAACGCCTACAATTTCACCAACAAAAGCCTATACTGCAAATTTCCACAGATTCCGACATTATTATTATTATTATTATTATTATTACTATTATTATTATTATTATTATTATTTCGTCGCTATTTGTTACCGACAAATTCACTCGCTTTGTTCGAGAATCGTGTGCCTCAGTGACACACTTTTTGTAGAGAAATTAATCTGCCTCAGTGAGAAACTTTTGTTGAGAAAGTAGTAGAGCAACGCTTTCAACGAGAATTTTAAATATTTCTGTGTGTGACACACACACACTCTGACGTAAAATTTTAGTTTTAAGCAGCATAAAATAAAATTATAAATATATATATATATATATATATATATATATATATATATATATATATATATATATATATATATATAGGAATTAAGTTCCTATTGTGGTGACATCACTATATGTGTATATATTGGCTATAAAATAGCAGTACAGCGCGTGAGTTAGTCAATCAAATTAAAACAGCGAAAAATTAGGGAGAAAAGTAAAAATAGTAAGAGGAAGAAAGAGGGAGACCATAAGTTAGAATCACGGAGCAGATTCTAAGCCCTCCATCGACGCCGAACGTGTCACACAATATTACGCAACATACACAAACACAAACAGACAACATGAGTAATACAGGCAACAACATTGGTGATGATAGCAATGTCGGAGCAGGAACCAGTGCTTTCAACCTGCAGCGCCTGTTTTATTCAAAGAGCAAAATTCCCTTATTGGAGGGGCCCGGATCTGAAACCACCGGACCCAGCGTGCATTTATGGTTAAAACTGCTAGAGAGGAGTTTTGACGCTGAAGGGATAACTGGAGACCAAGAAAAAATCGCAATCGCAAGTTGCAATATATCGCCAAAGGAAACTTCCACTGCCAGAATCGTGTTGGAAAATTGTTTGGAATTGTGCAATGCACAGAGCTTTGCGGAGTTCAAGAAAGCCCTCTCTGAACAATTTGGCACCTGCGAGCTCAACCAAGAGTTTTTGATCAGTTTGAGGAGTTGCTGAGGTTGCAATGGGATAAAAGCACCTCAATCTCCACACATATAAATCAATCTTTAGGGTACCTCAACAACTTCTTAGAGGAAGTAGAGGGTAGATATAAAGCCACATACTCGCCCGAAGGTCAGAAGATCTTCCTGATGGCGATACTATATAGTAAATTGCCAAACAGGGCCATGAAAATAGAATTGAACAAGGCCATGTCAGTGACCAAAACTGTCACAGAATTAGTAGCTGAATTGACTGAGAAATTCGGCATGCATAGGCCTGTGTTAGACAAAGTCAGGGCTGTAGATGCACGAGAGGAAAGGGATGATGAATATGATAGGAGAACTAGGAGAGATAATATATGGGATCAACCTTACATGCAATCATATCCTAGCTACAATAAATATAATAATTATGAATATCGCCAACAGAGAACTAGGGGCTCAAGCTGGAATAGGGGCAATAGGACATCGAGAAATAGTAGTAGGGAAAGAGGCTACGTAAGGGGTAGAGATCTAAGTAAAGGGCCACCAAGACGACGTGACTCCGAGGAACGTGAGAGAAGATCCACGTCCCCTCAAAGGAGAGGTTATGTCAGATGGAATATTCCTGACAGAAAGAGAGGCCAGGGGTCCAGGCCTAACGTAAAATATGGATACCAAAAGGAGAGAGAAGAAGCTAGAGAAGACGAAAAACGTCACTCTAATAGCATCTCTCCAATCAGGTTTCCTGAAGCAGGAAAAGACAGGTCATACCCAAAAGAAAGAAGGGAAAGACCATACTCACAAAAACCTCCACTCAACAGAAAGCACAAGGTGAATGAGGTCACCGACAAACCCAGTCGAGAAGACATGTGGGAACAGAGAGAGTGGAGATGGCCAATAGAATATCCCTCAGACGAGGAGGAAAGTTCGGACCCGGAAGACACATTATATTGTGATGAAGAGCCGGACGAAAGTGAAAATGAGGATAATGTCCACAAAATAGATGAGACATATAAAGGGGCCAGAAAAAGAGATTCTTTTTTAGGCCTGCCTCCAAAGAAACCCATCTCATGGGTATGATAAAAGTTAGAGGGTCCCCCAAACAAGACACTCGCACCTTCAAGGCAAAGTACCATGAAACACATGGCACTGATGAGTTCAGTGGCCAAGAAGGCAAATTAAGAGAAAGATATAGAGTGTCAGGTTATTATATTCCTTTGGAAATAATAGGGAATAGGGGGCTACACCCAGAGACCTGTTTTACAGATTTGGGGTCTTCCATAACCCTTTTAAAAAGAAATAGATATGAGGAGCTGAAACATGATTGCCAGTTCAAAGTACATAAGGCACATGTTAGCTTAAGATCCATAACTAATGGAAAAATATCAGTATATGGCAGAGTAGCCATAAATGTGAAAATATATAAATATGTACATACTATTAATGCTTTAATAGTAGGTGACGATTGCAGTTTCCGAGGCAATGTTTTGTTGGGATGCGACAGCCTCTCGGAACTACCCTTAGTGCTTGATTTCGCACATAATAGATTATATTATAGCCGACAAAAGAATCGGATACCGACTATAAATCCATTTGCTCCTGAAATTGAGCTAAAATTGACTCACAAGCCATGCATCGAGGAAGATGTAGAAGAGGGCACCGGTTCCCTAAAATTGGAACATTGTGAGGAGAGACCGAAACCTAAGGAGAAAGACATAGTCATGTCACCTCCAGGATTCGAACCAGAAAATCTTCCGAAATTCGGAGGCAACCCATATTGGGGATCATATGAAGACACATATGAGCTCATGAAAGATGAGGATGACCAATATGACCTAAGTCGTGATAGTTGGGAGGTGAAGGTAAACGAACTGATGTCACTGCCATTAACCCCTGCAGCGCAGTCAGAGGCCTCACTTTCAGAGGATGAAATTAAATGTAAAAATAATGCCAGACATGCAGAATGCCGGAGCCTAAGTCGCAAATGTAACCCAGAAAAGCCGCTAGGGATCACCTCTGAGCTTGAATGCAAGCAGCCTAAGACGCAAGTGCGCAGCCTAAGCCTTGTCAGCCATGTGCCCGTAAGCCTGAGTCTTAAAAAGGGAAAAGCGCAGCGTAAATCGAGCGAAATGCATAAGTCTGATGAATATGATGAGGTAGAATCCCTCATAGAAAAATTAAAGGGCCTAAGTCTTGAGAGTGAGCAGTCCATTATATATGATACCCATGCAAATGCCCGTAGCGTAAAGCTTCGAGGGCAGCAAAATAGCTTAAGTCCCAACGAAAAGAAGTGGCTAAGATCGGAAGAAAGGCATGGAAGCAGCCGGAAAATTGCTGAAGTTATGTGTACCGAGCCGTTAAAGTGTAATGGTAAGAGAAATCTACCAGCACAAGTAAGTCTCAATGGATACCCGGGCCAAGGGATGGCGCGTGATAATAAATATAACCCGGGCCAAGGGATGGCGCGTGATAATAAATCTTACCCGGGCCAAGGAAGGGCGCGTGAAAATAAATCTTACCCACGTTGGGAGACGTGTGAAAATGAAAATATCCAGGAGGAGAATGAGCATAGCGCTCACTCAAAGATACAGCGTACACCGACCGAGGTGGTAAACTCGCAAAAGAAGTGTAAAAGCCATTCTAAAAGTAAGAATGAGCATAGAGTGCACTGCAAAAGCCATTCCGAAATTGAGAATGAGCACAGCAGTCAAATTATGGAAATGCGTAGCCCAAGTGGGATTGTAAAAGCGCAAGATGTGAAAAACATTTGTAAAAGCCATTCTAAAAGAGAGAATGAGCATAGCTTGCACTGCAATAGCCATTCCGAAATTGAGAATGAGCACAGCATGCAAAGCAAAGAGTTGCGTAGCCCAAATGGGAGAGTAAAAGCGCAAGAGTTCTCACTGAGCTCTGAAAGTGAGAAAATCACCGAAAATGACGATAAAATACCCGACCATACAACTCCTACACCCGATCATGACACACAACTCATAGAAGAAAAAGAACCCAGCTTTATAGCTACCATAGAACAGACCAGGGAAATACCTTCAAGTAGTAGGAACTTGGAACTTGTTCGGAGGTAATCATTCCCCTCGCGAAGGTCAACTAATGGTAACTGAGGCTTGTAGTGACTTGAGGGAAGATGGATGCATCTTCGAAAGAAGTGCACTATCTCCAGTGAAAGAAGATGGAAGTGTGAAGAGTGGATTGTCTGAAATAGAGAGAGTAGAGATTTTACTATTCTTACTATATTATATAGTAATATCAAGAATAAAAGAGAAGAAGGTGAAAACAGGTAATGGAGAAATGTTGGCAGACATATACGGACACACGAAAGCAACAGCAAATTCCATCCAAAACACACACATGCATATAAATAACATACAAAATATGCATCGAAAATGTGGTAAGAAAGAAAGGAAAAATTGTGCGAAGGAAGAAATTAACATAAGATGCTTATGAGAGTTAAGCACCCAACCGAAATAATTGTATATATTAGGAAGTAGGGAGTGCAGAGTGATTAATTAATTGAACAATAGTATTTAGAAACAAAAATTACATATAAATAAATAAATAAATAAATAAACAAATAAATGTATATATATATATATATATATATATATATATATATATATATATATATATATATATATATATATATAAATAAATAAAATTTCTTCCATGTATGTATGTATGTATATATATAGGCATGTTTAAGTACTATTACATGTATAAACTGATGAAATTTTATAAACATAGAAGGAATCCTCAGGAAATTGGTTAGTATCGGTGTTAGGGCAATAAGGATTAATACATAGAAGAGAACGCGTGAGGTGTAAGGAATGAGTGTCAGAAGCCCGAATGCATGAAGCAGCGTGTGTAGTAAACATGCAACCATTGAGGATGTTCCTACATTTGTAGCAAGGAACATTGATTTGAATGACCTCATTTGAGGAGGCATCTATCCGCCGGAGCGATAATCACAACTAGTATTCTCTTCCAATGACAGATGCCACCAACATATAAAATCCCGAGGATAAGGAGGACTTTGGTCCGAGTACCAGAGAGTGGATATAACACCCGATCCACCAAGCCAAAAGAGGTCAGCATAACTGAACGGACAAGAGGTATGATAACTGTAACTAAAATTAATAGAGATGAATCGGTCAGTAACAATAGGAATAATCGTAAAAGAACAGGACCGATAGAGGATTCAGAAAACCCCGAGGTGGTGATAAAGAGAAGCAAAATAGAGGAAATTAAACAAAATCTTATGTTGCTATGGAAATGTAGAAATAGTATCATACGACAAACAGGGTTAACCATAGCACAGTTGGAAAGAGAGATACTTGTACAAAAGAAAGAGATAGAAATATGGAAGAGGAGATTTGCAAGGACGTATGCTTTGTTACAGACGTATGAAAGCAATGAAAGGGCAAAAGAGTGAGATTAGATGAATTCAAGATCCTTAGCGATAGGTAGTTATAAGGATAAAACGCAAAGAATGAAAGAGGCAACTAATTTCCGCATGTATATATATATTCATAAGTATCATTTCATTCTAGAATGAATACCACAACGTGTATACTGAAAGAGGAGCCTAACACTCTAGCACAATTATCGGCCATAAAAATCGGAGTGCATATCTGCACCAACAGGAAAGTAAAGAGGGTATTAGCAAGGAGGATTTTGGGATACCAGAACTTTGACCTAGATAGGTACGTATTCAATGTCATAGATAATCCCAAAATTGCCCCGCTATCTGTAACTGTCAACGAGCGAAACAGTTCGGACAGAGCACTATTATTAAAATATATATCTGATCAAATGTATATGGTGGGAATGCCTCGCGGATTGATAAGTGTCATTATTATTTGGGTAAATATTATTTTCCAAAATACTTTACGATTCATAGTAAATAAACACCACAGGACTTATCAGAACAGTGGGGGATACTCTTGTTGAGGATAATGGATGTAAGGTGTTATGACGCCAAGGGGAGTGTGAAGATGTCAGTGGTAACACAAAGAATGATCACGTATACGGCAAATGTGAAGGTCAGAGACATGTACATGGGATGGTTCACCCCCTTTGTTGTGCACGAATCTTGGATGGAAGGGATTCGAGATTACGTGAGGGACGGCATAGCAATCAAAATACACATGATATGTGAATATCTATATAATAAAAAGGCTTGGATGTCTCTAACCGAAATTTATATCACTTTGATGGATAGAGTAGGGAGGATGGAACTATCTTTTCAGATGGAACCTACAGAGACATTCGATACTGTGTATAGATTCCTAATTATCAAGTTGTCTTTCGGTTGTAAAAGGCTAGCATATAAACATGCAAAACACCAGGATAAACTAGGGCTCGTTAAAGTACTCATGTTATGGCGTAACAGAGCATTATTATTATCAGAAAGCAGATTTTTGTTTCCTCATTTAGATAGTACTTATAGCATCGTGAAGCATGTCATCAAGAGGATGGAGCTGGAGGAAGATTATCCTATCGATTTTCCACAGTTGTTAAATTGGTTTTGTAGACAGATGAAAGGATTCTACAATAAAGAGGAAAACGCGGTAGATAAAAGATTTGTGCTGTATAGACTTCTAAAGTTGTATGTAGACAACAATTGTGTGGATGAGGTAATCAGGGCCACCATAGAACCGTTCATGACGGGGATCACCCAGTTAGACATACGAGAAGTCTATAACAAGGTGTGCATCAGAGCATGGGAGAACAAGTTATTTAAAATCGGAATACTGGTCATGGAAATGATATCCCCAACAATAAAGACGCAGCTACAGATATCATTACGGCCTACAGATTCACCGCAGGTCATGCAATTATTTCAGGAGTGGATAGCAAAGAGGCAGTTTGAGTGGTTAGATATAGTAGTAAAAGATACTATAGGCAAAGCGATGAGAGGGGTAAATTTGCTCAACAAAAAGGCTGTGAGATATGCACTAGACCCGACCTATACAGTCATCTGGTCATTGATTTGGACAAATAACCGTTACCATATTTCCCACTCGGATAACCATAGTAAAACACATAATCATTATGGCCTAATAGAAGACTGAATTCTATTTGTTTTTTTTTCATCTCATTATATTCATTAAATTCATTATATTCATTATATATTCGTTCTTAGTAGTCATGTATATATATGCGTGTGTTTTGTGCAAGAAAATTAAGTTAATATGATCACTAACGTTTAAGTATTAGATATTGCATAATAAAAACTTTTATACAGAGCAGTAAATCTTTGTTTTAAACGAGAATAAAATTTATGATTTTTGCAAATTTTTCGGATTTTAGTAGAAAAATTAATTTTATATTTTCCTCAATAACTTTTAAACCAATTCTCAGTTTTTATTTTAATTATAATGATGACTTCGGAAACACTTTCACCTACAATTTGATGTATATATCAAAATTTTCATTTATTATTATTATTATTATCAAAATATATATATTATATATAATTCTCTCTATTTTCTTATTTTATCTTTCGTTCTGAAATATGAAGAGAATTCAAGTTCAAATTTTCTTTTATCTACATCCGCTACAAGAATGAATGAAATTCTTTAGTTTCAGTGCCAGACAGTTTGTCGCCTCTCTCATAATATAAACAAAGACACACAAACATACACACACACTAACTATAACCATATGATTTTGATTCTATTTTTAACTCCTAGATAAGAAATTGAAAGTTTTTTTTTTCACGAACAATGCGATGAAGGAGTGAATTTTTGGTTGTGCATATTCGTTTGTTTAACTGCAGGATTATGTTTGGGCTTATGTTGCTAATTATTAATACTATGATCATTATCAGTATTATCATCAAATTATTATTATTATTATTATTATTCAGAATGAATATTGATGATTTTTGAGTGTCTCCGTTGTTAGTGCAATGAAAAGAAGTGGAATGTCTGTATCGAAATAATTATATAAATAAATATATATAAATATATCTATCAATTGATAACATAATTAGTTATATATATATATATATATATATATATATATATATATATATATATATATATATATATATATATATACAGTTGGTTGATTTAGCTTCGGAAATTTGATTCTGTGTTGGAATAAGTTCTATACATTTATTTATAAATGTATAAATCTCCATTGGAATTTTTTTTATGTATTTAATTTAGAATTGCATTGTATTTTCTGCATTTTTTAATACAATGGTTCTCCCATATATTGGAGATTGTCTGATTTTATCGTGATTATTTGTTCAACTTAATTATTGTTTGTTCAATTTAATTTTTATTCCAGTATTAATTTTGTAATTATTAGATGTATTATTGTTAAATTTTTATTTAATCCACTTACAGATCGATTGTTCACTCGATCTTTTGATTTTATTTTATTTCCATATTTTTTGTTTTTGTAATCAAAGTACCAGTGTTATTTTGTTTTAATTTCCATTTTTTATTATTATTATTATTTTTATTATTAGAGTCTTTGTACCTGTATTTTTTTTGATTTGATTTGAATCGATTGTGATATATTTAATCGATTATATTTAAATGATATTTGAATTCATTGTATTCGTTTGCTTTGATCGATTGTTTCACTCGATCATATAAATATCAATTGTTAATCGATTGTTTACTCGATTAATAATTGGACTCTTTTATTAGATTATTATTTTTACACATCTGTGTTATGATTTTGAATTGTTTTATTTCTGCAAGGCCCATGTAGACTGTATTTTATTAGGATATTTAGGGATTAGGATTTTGATTATCTTAATTTACATTTCTTAAATTTTGTTCTTTAAATTTGTTTTCGTTATTTGGAAAAATGCCTTCCGCATTTTTATTACGACCGGGGGTTTCTATAAAGCCGGATTTTTGCAATATGCAATTTGCTTTATATTTAACATGAATCTTTTGTAAATCTTTTCAAGAAGGACATAATAATTATAATACTTCTTATTATAATTATTCTAATGTATTATTAATAATTATAATACTTCATATTATAATTATTCTATCAAATATTATTATCATTGTCATTACTCTTGGTAGTAGTACTAAGGTGGGGCAAGTTGTTATTGAAACTTAAGTTAATCTATAAAGGATACATCGCCCGCCGCTTGCACTAATTGACGTCATATAGGGACGGCTATATAAATACGCCCTATGGACGGCCCAGAATATTACAAGCTGGGCTTACCTTTGAAATGGATCTCCATTCGCACTATGCGATGAGCTCCAAAATAGCCGGTTGCTTTACTGCTTCGCTGTTTAGCATTATGTAAATCATCCTCAATGATTTACAGGACCTTCAAAATGATTTACAAAATATTCCAACACATTAAATTTTAACAAGTAAAATTTTATAACTAAACAGAAAACAAATTAGCACTATTCCCAAATATATGTATATATATATATATTTGTGAATATTATAATTAAAAACTATACAATATATATATATTTATATATATATAAATATATATATATTCTTTTAATTGTTTTCAGAAAATAGACGTAATATCTCGGCGTAGCTTTTTGTAGCTTTTCGTAACTTTTAATAGCTTTTTGTAACCCGTAGCTTTTTGTATAGTTTTTGTTGTTTGATAGCTTTTATGTATATTTAAAGTAATTTGCAGTAATCTTTTTAGTAGTCTTTTTAGTAATTTACTTAGCCAGTTAGATACCGTGGGCCGAGCTATACAATTGACAAATAAATAAACTATAAAGGAAATACAATTGTTCTAAATTATTCCTGGAAGCCCCAACCTGGTGGTCTACGTTTAACGATATTAATCCCGACGAAGGTTGTATCTTATACTATTAAATTGTGGTGGTGCTTGTAGTGCTACTGGATCGACCATATAAAAGGAAAGAACCGATGCCGTTAGCAGAAAATATATTATAAAAAAAAATCCATCAGGAAAATCATTCGTCAGGTCGAGTTGAAAGAAAAGTTGCATGTAAAGGAATGCAAGGGTAGCATACAAGGGATTCCCACGCCACATATATATATATATATATATATATATATATATATATATATATATATATATATATATATATATATATATATATATATATATATATATATATATATATATATATATATATATATATATATATATATATATATATATATATATATATATATATATATATATATATATATATATATAGACGAAAAAATCTGATGCGAAATATATTTTAGTTAATGTTTTAAAATTATCTTTAGAAAATTCAAAAGTTTTGAATTATTATTAACAGTAAAAGATTAAAATTTAATCTATTATTTTATGTGGAAATTGCATGTCTTCATTCGTTATCTGCTCTTTAAAAATATTAAAAATGTAAAAAATTTATGAAGACCTTAAAATTATTACTTATTTTCATTATTATCATTTTTATTAATTATTACCCTTTTTTTTAATATTGTATGGAATTGTTTAACCTTTTTATTATTAGTTTCAATAAAAAAAAATCAAATTAATAGAATCATTCATGATTCTTTATTAATTTAGTTGAGTATTTTTATCATTTTAATATTTATAATCATCTATTAACAATAAAATGTTTTTACTCGATTGTCCAAAATATTCCTTTATTTAATATATATAAAAAAACAAATAATTATTTCATTAATTTTCAATCCATCATCTATTTCAGGTAATTCAAAATATCGAGTTTTACGACATTTTATGCAAACATAATTTTATATCTAAAAATCAATAATGCAATCATGATTATTACTAAATTATGCTTGATTTTATGCGCCTAATCTTTGCAGTATTCTTTAAAAGGAAATCAAGAACTATTATTCTTCTTTCAAGTATTCTGAAAGAAAAATCGCACAGAGAGTATATATTATTGTATTGTCAAGAATGACAATATAATATTCATTTAACCTAGTCCGATTGTTATAAAATATTATACAAATAACTGAATTTTCTTTTATATTATTTGAAACATTAATTAAACTTATTTTAACACACATGGCAAAATAATATTGTGTAAACTAATTTGAGGCATATGTGAAAGCAAAACACTTGTGCGAGAAATCAATGTCGTATATTCCCGGTGTCTCTGAATGGACGCAACCTTTATTGTGTATATGGATTAGATCTTATCAAAGATAAGAATTAATTAAAGAATGAGACAAATTGTTGATGAATGCCGGGTCGTATCCTTTCAATGCCGTTTGTTGCCCAAAATTCATAATGTTTGCTGGTAATCTGGTCCTTTCATTTCATAGACTACACCAGTAGGATAGGGTTGTAATTTTAATCTCTTTGAACCATCAAAACAGTAGCAGGTGATTTCCAGCCAGTGATAAAAATTTTCTATGGGATCTTCTGTGTGACCATGCTAAATGCTGCGGCACATCAATAAAAACATCAACAGCTAACAGAGATAGCAAGCCTCTGCTCATTCGATGTCATACAGACGCTGTGTCAAGAAAAGTTTAATCAATCGTGAGATTGTCGGTTTCAATGAAGTTGCAAACTGATGAAACTTGAATTTAAAATTCTCTAATCTCATTTGAGTGATTTGTACGCCCAATATGTATGGATAATAGAGGCACATTTCGTTTTGGAAACCAACATTACTAACATAACAATAAATGAACTCTCCTGTACGACTGAAGGGTAACCTTGTCATTTCCACTCCTACAGCCTCTTAATTTTGAATATAGTGCTGCCACCTGACGAATTAATGGTAAGAAATATGCTTTTACTTAATTCTTCTATCTTATCTTTCTGGTTTCTCCTTTCATAAAAACACCCAGTATATATATATATATATATATATATATATATATATATATATATATATATATATATATATATATATATATATATATATATATATATATATATATATATATATATATATATATATATATATATATATATATATATATATATATATATATATATATATATATATATATATATATATATATATATATATATATATATATATATATATATATATATATATATATATATATATATATATATATATATATATATATATATATGTTGATTCAGTTCTCTTGGAAATAAGAAGTAAATAGAGAGAAAAGACAAAATAATAGAAGGAAAATAGATATAGAATAACAAAATAAGAAGAAGTAAATAAAGAAGAAAAACAAAGTATTAGAAAGGAAAAAGATATAGAAGAAGAATAAAATAATTTGTAAGAATAGGTAGCAAATGCCCGAAAGAAACGCTTGTTTACTAGAGAGTTACTATATATTTATATATATATATATATATATATATATATATATATATATATATATATATATATATATATATATATATATATATATATATATATATATATATATATATATATATATATATATATATATATATATATATATATATATATATATATATATATATATATATATATATATATATATATATATATATATATATATATATATATATATATATATATATATATATATATATATATATATATATATATATATATATATATATATATATATATATATATATATATATATATATATATATATATATATATATATATATATATATATATATATATATATATATATATATATATATATATATATATATATATATATATATATATATATATATATATATATATATATATATATATATATATATATATATATATATATATATATATATATATATATATATATATATATATATATATATATATATATATATATATATATATATATATATATATATATATATATATATATATATATATATATATATAATATATATATATATATATATATATATAATATAATAAAATATAAAATAAAAAAAAAAAAAAAAAAAAAAAGGAAAAAAAAAAAAGGAAAATATTTTTTTCAACATTTAAATTTAAAAAAATTAACTTTATTGTAATAATTAATTGCAAAATATAATTACTTTGAATAACACATATATGTAAAAAAGTACTCTTTGAAAAATCAATATATATATATATATATATATATATATATATATATATATATATATATATATATATATATATATATATATATATATATATATATATATATATATATATATATATATATATATATATATATATATATATATATATATATATATATATATATATATATATATATATATATATATATATATATATATATATATATATATATATATATATATATATATATATATATATATATATATATATATATATATATATATATATATATATATATATATATATATATATATATATATATATATATATATATATATATATATATATATATATATATATATATATATATATAGATATATAGATATATTCTCTTCAGGTTTTGGATGAATCTTCTGCAGTGGCTTTAGACATTTTGTAAACCTTTCACAGAGTCTGACACAAAGGTTTAATTTCAAAACTTCATTATGGTTTCATGTAAAGGGACACGAATCATATTTTAGATCTAATAATAGTGGTGTATCTCAGGGATCTGTTCTATCTCTAACTCATTTTCTACTTTTCATAAATAATCTTATTTCTATTAGTTTATCACCCATTTAATCCAATGAAGACGACTAGACCCTTTATTACTTCTTTCATTTGGAAAGATGTCTTAGCTAAAAGCCATTAATTTACGGTAAAATGGTGACCCTGGAGTAGCAAACCTCAGATCTTTCTTGTATTGCTTCTTTTTTATTCAGAGAAAACATGATTTTTACAAAGCCTCAAAAACTTGGTTCCTCAATATTTTACTCGACGTAATATTTCACACAACTACGTATCTTCTTCGAAAAACACAACTCAAACCTTCATGAGTCCTAAATAATCTTAATGTGTTTTTCCTCGCGATCTTTCTTGAAAGGATCACATAGCTACTCTTTCTATGAAGTTGGCTGCTCTGAGGCCTCTTCGAAATTTGTTTCTTGCAGAGGTATTGTTCTCCCTTGTATAGAGTAAGCCTAACATATCTAGGGAGATTTTACTCTCGAAAGGTGGAGTCTATGGCGTTTCGTCCTATTAATCTCTTTCACTCTCACTAATTCTCTCTGAAGTCTCTTTTTCCCCTTCGAATTGTTTCGTCGCTCTGTCTGTAGAGGCACTGTCCTTCTACACTCTTTAGTAGAATTCTTCCTCTTTTGAGAAAGGCTCGTGCAACACCCCTTTCTACACAGTCTCCCATATACTCTGTCCAACTCCGCCTCCTGTCTTAACAGTTGTGCTTAATCTTACGTGTACTCTATTGGTAATTTCTGGAAAACACTCCCCTCATCAATTTTTCCGACTTCCTTGAAATTCTCAACTACAAACGCCGTATATATTGGCATTTTAAATTTAAATTTTTAATTTAATTTTTATTATTCAAGTATCTCCCTAAATGTAGTGGTAATTAGTAGGCCTTTGACATCTGGCCACACAGAATATATATATATATATATATATATATATATATATATATATATATATATATATATATATATATATATATATATATATATATATATATATATATATATATATATATATATATATATATATATATATATATATATATATATATATATATATATATATATATATATATATATATATATATATATATATATATATATATATATATATATATATATATATATATATATATATATATATATATATATATATATATATATATATATATATATATATATATATATATATATATATATATATATATATATATATATATATATATATATATATATATATATATATATATATATATATATATATATATATATATATATATATATATATATATATATATATATATATATATATATATATATATATATATATATATATATATATATATATATATATATATATATATATATATATATATATATATATATATATATATATATATATATATATATATATATATATATATATATATATATATATATATATATACTTAATAACAATCAAATACGTTACATGTGACAAGAAAGAGTCAAAAGAAATTTGTAGAATGCGATACATAATTATTGAATAAGAAAAGAAATCTTTTTAAAATTCATCTCCAAGTTTTTGCTAATCGATAATTCTTACTAAAAAAAATAACGATATATTTATCATAATTATAATTAATTATTCCAGAATTATTGTAAATCCAATACAAAAATGAAATTTTTATATCATTTTATATTACTGATAACACTAATTCATAATCTTTTGAATTATTTGTAATCCTAAAAGATTAAAATTTAATCTTTTTGTATTATTTGTAATCCTAAATGATTAAATTTAATCGATTGTATAAAGAAATTGCACGTACATTATTATAGAGTGAAATAAATTTAGATCTTATTCAAATATAAATTGTTCTTTTTTAAATTTAATAATAATTACAAAAAATAAAAGAAAATTAATTACCATTATTAATAAAGGAATATGTAAAACGTTTTTCGTTATCGAAGTTTCCATAAAAAGTAAAAAATTTAGAGGCATTGATAATTTTCCAATTTTTTATAATAATAATAATTTTTTTTCTAATTTTTTATAATAATATTTTTTTCCTAATTTTTTAATATTTATAATCTTGAAA